>JALAZF010000033.1:6540000-6720000 GCA_022829125.1 Lathyrus tuberosus | reverse complement strand
AAAGGCTCGTTTCATGGGACTTGGAGCAGAAGTCTTGGGCTGAGAGCCTAAGTAAGGAAGTCTTGTGTTAGTGGAACCTGAGCAGGAAGTCTCGAGTGATGAGCATGAGTTGAAGTATTGAACCTTTGGTCTGAGCAAGTGTAAAAGTCTTATGTAGAATGCATAAGAGATTGTAATCATGTTTTGATTATAGTGAAAATCTCTTGTGAAGAAAGGGGATTGGACTACTCTAAGTTAGGGGAGGAACCAATATAAATCTTTGTGTCTTCTACTATTATTTATTTACTTCTGTTAACATTCCAATGCTAAGAATTAACCAGAATCTGAACACCAGTTTAGATTTTGGACTCTAATTAGATGCAAACTAAGAAAATGGAAAACATAATTCAACCCCCATTCTTGTGTACTTTTCTCACCTTCAATTGGTATCAGAGTCTGGTCTGTGCAAAACTCTTAATAGTGGCTTAAATAATGATCCAATAAGAAAAGTATGTCTCTCAATGACTTTCCTTCAAGAAGGAATCAAGTGCCACATGAAAAATAATATACTGCTTTTCCTACCATATTTAAAGGGTGATTCCACTGAATTTAAAAGATGGAAAAGTAAAACATATTTTTAACTCATTGATCTTGATAAAAGGGGTTCTGAAGGTCAATAGAATATCCTTTCAAAAGGTATTACTGTAGAAGTTGATGGTGTAGAGATAATCTATTTGAAAGTCTCTATCACCAGCTGTTACGTGCAAAATATGACTTAAATTGAACCATCTTTCTTGGAATTTTCAACTCATTTCTCATGTTTTCTAAGATTTATTTCTTGTTCTTGTGTGATTCTTCAATTATATTTCAAATACCTTTGGATGCTTTGATATGTGTGTTATTGTGCAGGATATAGGCATAAAACATCAATGATTAAGACACAAAGGAATGCACAAGGAAGCCAAAGAAATGAAGAAGAATCAGCAATGTTCTTAGTGCGAACACCAACGAGGAGCCAGTGAATGTTTGCTATGCGAAGTTGCAGCGAGGTCCCAGCGAAGAGAAAACCTTGGATGGTAGTAGGAAAAAACCCTAAAGTTCGCTGTGCGAAGCTGTCGCGAAGAAGTTTGTTGTGCGAAGAAAGAGTTTGCACTACGAACTCATATATTTCAAAGGGCGGTTTAACTGTTCCTGAGGCACTTGAAGTGCCTGGAAGTGGACTTCGCTGTGCGAAGAAGGTGTTCCCTAGGAGAACAAGACAAATTTTTGTTTTGCTATATATGTACTTTTTCTTGCTTTTTAGAACATAACATACATTTTGGAGATTAAAACTTTATCTCTCCCTCTCTTCATTCCAAGCATATTCTAGAGAGAGAAACACAAACCCTAAGAGGGATAAGCACAAATCGAAGCAACTCAGAGCTTAATCTTCGAGTAAGTGCTTCGACTTCTTGTTGGGTTTGGATGCAATCTATTGATATCTTATGTATTTCATCTAATCTATGTATTGTGAACTAGTTTTGATTCAATATTGATGTTGTCTTTGATTTCTTATTTGTAGGTCTTGACAAAACCTTTTTCAAATCTTAGATCTTATATATTCATCTATTAATGAGAAAACTTTTGATATAGTCTTGCAAGTTGATATTCACTAGTATCTTTTATTTTATTGTGTTGATTAGTAGCATGAGTAAGATCAATACGGTATTGTGAAGATGCGTGATAATAGAGATGAGAACCTATGTTCGCATACATTTGAAAAATTAGTTGAATGCATGTAAAAAGGGTTGAACGTATGTACGTATTCTCATCGTGTCATTTTATATGAATCAATCATAAATCTGATATGGATGTTATCTTTGTTTACTTGTTATCTTTGATTTGAACCACTATAGAAATATACTCTTCAAATATGGATCTAGAATGAATATCTGTTAGGTTCTAGACCCTAGACATAGATTTAGGCTTAACATTTGCTTGAATATCGGCTCTTAATGATCTGTGTTGTTGAGTTGTGTGAGACATCACCAATGAGACAATACAGTTTTTCTCTCGAAGTTGCATTAGACATAACCTCTATTGTGGGTGATACGTGAGGATATTAGATGAATGATTGATTTGTGTTTAACTGGTTAAAAGAATGCATGTGTTATCAATTGATGAGATCCAATCCCAACAAGGCTTCGTTTATTTTAAGTCTTTACTTTATATTTTCCGCTTTTATATTTTCTGCCTATATTTATGGTAACATAAATCTTTTAACCATAATTTTCACAACAAGCTTAGAAATGTAGAGACCGTTGAACGACATTCTTTCCCTCGCACCGATCCCCGTGGAGACGATATAAATTCCGGAGGGAATCCTTCCAAATCTAAATTTTTGCTTCTTACCACTTTACTGCAGTTCTAACAAAAGGGCGCCGTTGCTGGGGATTGGTGTTTAGATATTGAATCGCATTGCAATATTTTCTATATTTTTTTTAGCTTTGTACAGTTCTTTATATTGTATATATACTTGTTTCCTTTCACGTTTGCTTAAGTGTTGGTTAGGGATGAATGATGAGAAATTCTTCTATATTGGTTGTTATTTGAATAAAAGTATCCAACGAAGATTCTCCCAAGTTTGGACGGTGATGGTAGGATGATTGAACGTGTAAATGCAAGCAAGGTACATGGTTACCACTTTATAGGATGTTAGAATGATTCATGAATTTTGTGCTTCGTGCAAATGTGTATTTTTGTTTCATTTTGCAACTTTGTTTGAATGCTTATTTCACTTAGGTCTAATAGCCACAATTTGTGAGAAACCTCTATTGTTTACTATATCCTAGGATGACTGATAACTTTGTTTAATTCATTTCATTCATGCTTAATCTTTTGATTATTCTGATTTTTGGAAGCATTGGAAATGATCAAGGCATTTGTTTATATTGAGCACAACCATATCCAAAAGTAACTTACTTGTGAGTAGTGAGTATTTGTTAACCCATTTGAGCGTAAACAGTTTAGATCTCATTTTAGTGATGAACTTGGTTAATGTATATAATTTGAAAGTTTATTTCATTATTGAATTTTGTGAGATTCTAAAAATTTTTCTTTAACCTTTGATCATTGTTTAAATTAATTTCCTTGCCATAAAAAGCAAGGAGCAGTCACTTGAGGGTTTGGTTGAATTCAAGTTGGAGAGACCAAAAACGAAAGTGGTAGGTTACTAAAAATTTTGAAAAATTTCAAGCAAGCATTGAAAAAGTGTGAATATGACTGTGAAAAACAAAAGAAAAAGGATGCTTGTTTGAAAAAGAAAAATAGAGAATGAAATAATGTGCAATAAGGAGGTTTGAGAAGGTTTGCAATAGAGGAAAGAAAGTGGTGAAAGAAGTTGGGATGTGTAAATACCATGTATAGTGAATGTTTCTTTTGCATTGGCAATTTCGATTCAATGGCCTTTAGAAATGACCCTTTGTTGTGAACTTGACCAAGCTACAACCTTAAAAGCCCTTAGTGATCTCTTGCTTCCATGAATTCATTTTTGATTGATTAGATAAATGTAAGAATTTGATTGTTATTTGTATTGTTTGTCAGGCGAGTGAAATTGCCCCGCGGTTACAAACACGTTAATTTCTTCATCCTTATTCTGAAGAGGAGTGTTGGAGTGATTTAAGTAAGAGAATTTAGTTGTTATTTGAAACATTGCATGATTTGTGTTTAAGAACTAATTTCTTTATCATTGTTTGATTCTAATAAGTGGCGAACATTGCTTGTGCGCATTCTCATGTTTAATCAAATCCTCTTGTTTGAGCAAATCTCTCTTGTTTGAATTTGAACCATTAATCCTTTCTTAGTTGAATCTTATGCTTGAGCAAATCCTCTTGTTTTCATGAGGGGCATACTTTGCTTAAGGACAAGCAAAAATCTAGTTAGGGAGAGTTTGTTAAGTGCAAAATATGACTTAAATTGAACCATCTTTCTTGGCATTTTTGAACTCATTTCTCATGTTTTATTAGATTTATTTCTTGTTCTTGTGTGATTCTTCAATTATATTGCAAATACCTTTGGATGCTTTGATAAGTGTGTTATTATGCAGGATATAGACATAAAACATCAATGGTTAAGACACAAAGGAATGAAAAAGGAAGCCAAAGAAATGAAGAAGAATCAACAATGTTCGCCGTGTGAACACCAGCGAGCAGCCAACGAATGTTCGTTGTGCGAAGTTGCAGCGAGGTCCCAGTGAAGAGGAAACCTTGGATGGCAGTAGGAAAATGATCCAAAGTTCATTGTGCGAAGCTGTCGTGAAGAAGTTCATTGTGCGAAGAATGAGCTCGCACTGCGAACTCAGATATTTTCAAGGGAAGTTTAACTGTTCCCAAGGCATTTGAAGTGCCTGGAAGTGGACTTCGCTGTGCGAAGAAGGTGTTCGCTAGGCGAACAAGACAGATTTTTGTTTTACTATATATGTATTTTTTCTTGCTTTTTAGAACATAACATATATTTTGGAGATCAGAACTTTATCTCTCTTCATTCCAAGCATATTCTAGAGAAAGAAACATAAACGCTAAGAGGGAGAAGCACAAAACGAAGTAACTCAGAGCTTGATCTTCGAATAAGTACTTCGATTTCTTGTTGGGTTTGGATATAATCTATTGATACCTTATGTATTTCATCTAATCTATGTATTGTGAACTAGTTTTGATTCAATATTAATGTTGTCTTTGATTTCTTATTTGTGGGTCTTGACAAAACCTTTTTCAAATCTTAGATCTTAGATATTCATATATCAATGAGCAAACTTTTGACATAGTCTTGCAAGTTGATATTCACTAGTATCTTTTAGTTTATTGTGTTGATTAGGAGCATGAGTAGCATGAGTAGGATCAATACGGTATTGTGAGGATGCATGATAATAGAGATGAGAACCTATGTTCGCATATATTTGGCAATTTAGTTGAATGCATTTAAAAAGGGTTATGCGTATGTATGTATTCTGATCATGGCATTTTATATGAATCAATCATGGTTCTGATATGGATGTTATCTTTGTTTACTTGTTTATCTTTGATTTGAACCGCTATAGAAATATACTCTTCAAATCTGGATCTAGGATGAATTTCTGTTAGGTTCTAGACTCTAGACATAGATTTAGGCTTAACATTTGCTTGAGTATCGGTTCTTAATGCTATGTGTTGTTGAGTTGTGTGAGACATCACCAATGAGACAATACGGTTGTTCTCTCGACGTTGTGTTAGACATAACCTCAGTTGTGGGTGATACGTGAGGATATTAGACGAATGATTGATTTGTGTTTAACTGGTTAGAAGAATGCATGTTTTATCAATTGATGAGATCCGATCCCAACAAGGCTCCGTTTATTTAAGTTTTTACTTTATATTTTCCGCCTTTATATTTTTTACCTTTATTTATGGTACCTTGAATCTTTTAACCATAATTTTCACAACAAGCTTTGAAATATAGAAACCGTTGAGCAACATTTTTTCCCTTGCACCGACCCCTGTGGAGATGTTATAAATCCCGGAGGGAATCCTTCCAAATCTAAATTTTTGCTTCTTGCCGCTTTATTGCAGTTTGAACACCAGCTCAAAAGAAGCTTATTGAATATCTTTAGAGGTAGTTGCATTTTGGTAGGTGCTCTATCTCACTTATGAGTATGTCAACCTCATTGATATATCTGATGCTCAGAGTATCTTTGAATCCTTGTGCTTAGATTTGTGGGAGTCAGTTTTGAAGCTTGTCTAGTTACACTTCATCTGATCTTTCAAGCAAATTCTGAGAAGATTGGTTTAGATTCAAACCTGAGGTCAGAGTTATTCAAGAAGTTATACAACTTGAATTTATTATGGTCTGTTGGTTTATCTTGCAAATCTTTGAAGAAAATAAATGAAATTAGGTGATGAAAAGCTATCTAATAGACCACCTTTTCTAAAGCTTGGTTCTTTGAAATGTCTGTTGATGAGGGATTTATATTTCTTGTTAGAAGTACTTCTTAACCAGCTGGATAGGTTGTAACATCTGCTGATAGAAGAGTAACTTCAGAAGCTTCTGAAATATTAGTATTGTAACTGATTTCCCAGATCTGAACGCAAGGAGAAACACTACCAGAACCTAATGTCAGTTAATCTTCACTGCATATTCTTTTGAAGATGACATTAGTGCAGGATTCAGACAAAAGAGTAATCTGGCTCTGCCAGTTATTACTGCTTCTGAAGAAGCATTTGAGTCATAAAATAAAAATAAAGTATTGAAGAGAAAGAGAATATGCCAAATCTATCTTGCTTCAATATTTGATAATAACGATTATGCTATTTAAGGTGATATCTTAAGAGAATCCATTGCTCCTTGATTGAGGGTCATCATGGAATTTGTATTAAAGGACAAGTCTATGAGAAACCTTCAATTTTTCTTTGTATTCTGCAGGCAATTAGATGATGGAGCTTTAATTTGTTTTATGCCATTCTCTGATAGCTAACATCGTATAGTTTATTCTAGACTGATACTCTGGAATGAATCATGGTACTACTATCATAATGTGGAATAAGGCGATGGAAAGCCTGTCTGAAAATTTATATATGGTCTCATAGAAATATGAGTGTCATGATTTAAATGTATTTCCTCCAGATATCAAAGAAACAAGCAAAGGCATCTTCCATGACATTTATCAAATCTTGTTTACAACATTTGATGGAAGAAGAGCCCACAACCCAGACTCAAGTGCTAGAGGTACTGAGTTTGGTGAGTAGTGGAGTCATTGGTTTAACAGCCATTGGATCAGAATCCACTTAAAGCGGTGTTTAGACTCTATGGTCAAGTTTGAATACTGATACGAGTCTGACTGAGAAAATAAAAAAAAAGGGTATACCTTTACTTTTCTTGCTTATCTCTTGATTCAATGAGATATTTGTGTAGATGTAAATACAAAGTTTTTGAGAGATTTCTAGAGAAGCTCTTTTGGAAAAAGGATCTTCAGAAATTTTTAAGAAGAAACTTTGTTGTATTTGTCTATACTGAATATTTCATTAAGCTAGATGATGATCATATTTATGGAAACAATTTCCTCACTTTTTATGATGTTACTGCTAGAGTAAATTCATCTGCTTGCTAGTAAATTCATACCCTTTAATACATCCCAATACATAACATCTGTTGAACTTCCCAGATCTACTAAGACCCACTTCATACTATAGTCATGAATTTGTACTTTAATTACCATTATGCCGTTCTCATGAGCCAATACTCCTTCGACATGTTTTTTTTGGAAAAACTGATTACAGCTGGGTTTTCATATTTTTCTAAAAGCGGCTTCTGTCTTATATGCATCACTGCCCAGGCATATCTTTTCATGGCTGAAATAGTTTCTCCTCCTCCTACGAATCCTCCAGCAATGGTTTTCAATGTATGAAAGGTCACTCAGGCTTCGCCGACCTCATATGAGTTCTTCCTTTTCTTCCGTGGAGGATTTTCTGAGATGATATCCCCCCTGGGAGGACTTCTCTTTCATGGTTGTCCTTTGAAATCTTTCAAATAGGACAACAAATAACCTCTCTGAATTAAGATCTCAATTTCTATTTTGACCTTATGACAGTCTTTCGTGTGATAGCCACAAAGTCTGTGGTATGAACACCATGCATTTTCATCTTTTCCCATCATATCGTGGACTCCTTATGGATGCCTTGGGATGTGGAGTAATTTGAGATGATAGACTTATCTCAAAATATCTTTACGTCTTGCATTCAATGGCGTATACTTGACATCTTTGTTACACTGTCACCGATATGGTCTTATCGTTGTCCGGTCTCTAGGTCCGAGCTTAGAGTACTCCTTCATATGCCCGACTCCCTCTTCTTTAGCTCGCATTTTTTCCTTAGCGTCTCGAGATCTCTTTTCCACGTTGCTCTCCTCCCCTTTGATATAACATTCTTCTCTAGTAATAACCTCATTCATGCTAGATGCCGACTTTTGTGTTAGGTATTCGTTGAACTGCCCAACTTTAAGGCCATGTTGAAATGTGAAGGTGAGAAAAGTACACAAGAAGGGGGGCTGAATTGTGTTTTCCGTTTTCTTAGTTTACATCTGATCAGAGTTTAGAATCTAAACTGGTGTTCACATTCTGGTTAATTCATAGCAGCGAAATGTTAACAAAAGCAAATAAATAATAGCAGAAGACACAAAGATTTATATTGGTTCCTCCCAAACTGAGAGTAGTCCAGTCCCCTTTCTTTACAAAAGATTTTCACTATAATCAAATCATGATTACAATCGCTTATACATTATGCATAAGACTTTTAAAATTGCTCAGAACCAAGGTCCAAGACTTCTGCTCAAGCTTCTCACTCGAGACTTCTTGCTTAGGTTCCACGAACCCAAGACTTTTTTGCTTAGGCCCTCAGCCCAAGACTTCTGCTCAAGTCCCTCACACACAAGACTTCTGCTCCAAGCTACTGTGGCTGAGCCTTCTGCTCCAAGTCCCATGAAATAAGCCTCCTTGCTTGAACCCTCAGATCACTACTACAAAATGCGTAAACAACGACGCCATGGTCACAACGGTTCATCCATACACTGTTGTGAGATATCTAAACTAAGGCGCGGTTGTATTTTATTTGTTTTTTGAATAAAAATTATCTGTATATAACAACGGTTGATAATCCAACCGTGGTGATACCATCAAGCTTTCATATGTTTGAACCTCAGCGCCATCGTATATATTATTCCTTTTATGTTAAGGCGCACCTTTTCTTTTTTATTTACTTTTAAATTTAAAAAATTAAAAGATATGACTACGATTGTTTATTTACACCGTTGTGATATATTTTGTATGTTTTTTTAATTTTTAATTCTAAATATAACTCTGGCGCTTTAATATGAAATTTCAATATACTCCAAGCTAGCTAGTTTCATTGTCTCTTCAGTATCCTTTTTTCCATTGAAAATATAAACTAGACGAAACGATACACGATTTCAACCCTAAACCCTAACGTTCAATACTGTGAAACAATACAAGATTTCAACCAAAGCTTGCATCATCAGTATCCATTCTTCACCGTGTTGTTGTCATTTTCGTCATCATCATCACGATCGTTACGGAAGGAAGATTACGCACCAACCAACACCGTCGTCATCATCATCATCACCATCGACAAGGAAGATAACAACAACATTGTCGTTGTCGTAAGGAAGGAAGACAACAACAACACCAACACCAACATCGTTTACTTAGTCATCACGTTTAGGGTACGTAAAATATTTTCCCCATGCATCTACAGTAAACTCATTTGCCATTGTTGTTCATGTTGTTGTTGTTGTTTATGTTCTTGTTGTTCATGTTGTTGTTGTTTATGTTCTTGTTGTTCATGTTGTTGTTGTTCATGTTGTTGTTGTTTATGTTGTTGTTGTTGTTTATGTTGTTGTTGTTGTTTATGTTCTTGTTATTCATGTTGTTGTTGTTGTTGTTTTTGAACATAGATGTCGACCTTGTCGAGTTCTACATCAAGAAGCAGCGAAGATGCTCAAACGATTGAGTGTTTTGCGAGTACAACTCAAACGATTGAGTGTTCTGCGAATACAACTAAAATGATTGATACTCAATCGAAAATATCACAAAGAGGTGTCACAATGATGCCCTAATTCACATCAGTCCGCAACTCATCAGGTGTAAAAATTCCGATCGAGTTTGATTCACACTACAGATTAGTGGATTGTCCAAATTACTCTACTGATAAATGATTGGAGAGAAGTGGATGTTAATGTCAAAGACAACATATGGACATACGTTAAGGTATTACATACTATAATTTTCATATATTTGATATCATTACCTATAGTTTCTAATTCATACTTATATATTGATTTAATGTAGTTGAATTTTGTGTTTACCGATTATTCAAAAATGAAAAAAAGTGGATAACTTATGCCGGTGTTCGTTGGAGGGGATTTAAGTCATGGCTCACGACTGACTATATTACGAAGCCTAAGAGCGGTCTTCAACCTCCATGGATTCGGTATAGTTTTTTATCGAAGAAGGTGTGGCACAAGTTTGCGAAGAAACGCCGTTCTGAGGAATTCAAGGTTAGTACTAGTCTTATGTAACCTATAATGTTATGCTAATAAGTTATAGATATTAATCATACACATTTTTCACTATGTTAATAACAGGCTAAAAGCGAAGTAGGAATTCAAAACAAGGCGAAAACATGTACCTGTAGCGCGGTTTTTGTGGTTTCGAATCACTATCGCTTTGGCACTATAGTTTGATTCATTTTTTATCCTATTGAAGCTGATGAAGGAAGGGAAATAGATGTCTCCAATTAACCCTGCTTGTAAACTGAGGTTAAACAGTCAAAACTGTTGGTTTACAAATGCGGCTTTAGTTCGTGGGACTTTCTCTGCTTATTTTGTTCAGAACGAAATACCGGGATTGTTCATGGGGAATTTGTTGGGATATTGTGCTAGATTGGCTGGAGGTAGGGGACTTTGGGGTTTTTTTATTAGTGTGCTCGCTAAGATTCTTTTTCAATCTTATGCCTACGTATTCCCGGGATAGGGAAATCAGAGCGATTGTAGTTCCTCCTATTCTATGGGAGGAAATGGTGTTTTTGGTGTCTTGTTCAAAGCCCAAGACATGAAGCTAAAGGTGGTTTATATCTTGTTTAAAGCCCAAGATGTGAAGCTGAAGGGTCTATTTGTATCTTGTTCGAAGCCCAAGATGTGAAGCTAAAAGGGTGTTGACTTTAGAGAGATTTTGTCATCTCTAAAGGGGGTATTTGGTCTATTTGTCACAACTGTTGGGTGACTGATTATAAAGGAGAATGACTTTAACTGGGATATGCGAATCCAGCAATGCCATAATTTCCTTTATAGGGGATTTTTAACCTGAAGGATAAGACTTTAACTCAGTTTAGAGTAATGCCATCTTTCCTTAGGAATTTCTCATGCTAAAAGAGGGACAGTGGCGTGGATGTAAATGATCCAGAGGCTTGCTGCTTACAGCAATTTAGATGAGGGAAAATGAGTTGTTGATGTTTGTATGCTAAGACCAAAGCATGATTTGATGCTAAAAGGTTGATTGAATTAAACAGGGATTTCTTTATACAAAGCCTAAGAGGAGGCTATTGACCCAACAAGAGGATGCTTTTATATGTGTCTTGTACGAAGCCCAAGACGGAGGCTAAAAGGGTTTGACTAAACAAGAGAGTCTTTTATACTCACCAAGAGAGTGATTTGTATCTCGTACGAGGCCCGAGATAGAGGCTAAAGGTGATCGACTCGACAAGAGAGTCTTTTTATACTCAACAAGAGAGTGATTTGTATCTCGTACGAAGCCCAAGATAGAGGCTAAAAATGTTTGACTTAACAAGAGAGTCTTTTATACTTAATAAAAGAGTGTTTTGAATCTCGTACAAAGCCCGAGATGGAGGCTACAAAGGTTTGACTCAACAAAAGAGTCTTTTATACTCAACAAGAGAGTGTTTTTGTATATCGTACGAAGCCCGAGATGGAGGCTGCAAAGGTTAACTCCGCTGGGGAGAATCATTGTACAAAGCCCAAGAGGGGGCTATGGTTACTGTTTCAGTTGAGTGACAGGTCCAGTATGTTGGTTAAAAGAGAAAATCAGTTCTTATATGGGTAATGTTGTACTCATGGATTTGATCTGAGGACCGGGATTATTCCATGTTCTTTAAGGAAACTGGAATCCAAAGGGTATTGAGACTGCCCAAGTTTACGTGTGTTTTTTCCTATTTTTGAAAGGAACTTGAGAATGTCTTCGAGACTCAAGGAGATTAGACTGTCCAAGTTTAGAGTTTTATCTTTCGCACTATGTTTAAGAGAGATCAAGAGACAGTACATTCACGGTAGAAAGATCTAGACTCTTTGAAAGACTGTTCTATTAAGATGACTAATTTCTGTTCCTATACCTTTAAGAGGTCGTCGGGACAATTTGTACGAATCGCAAGAGGAGGAGAGAAAAACTTTTAAGAAGCCGACGGGACAATTTGTACGAAGCCCAAGAGGAGGCTATCTTCCCGGAGGAAGAATCATTATACGAAGCCTAAGAGGAGGCTGTGAAAACTTCTAAGAAGCCGACGGGTCCTTGTACAACGCCCAAGAGGAGGCGAGGATGCTTTTAGGAAGCCTGTGGATCCTTGCACTAAGCCCAAGAGGAGGATGATGAATAGTTTCAGAAGGGGTTTCACTTGAAACATTGGCCTTCTGTATATGAACTGTTCAAGGGGGAGATTTCTTAGATCTAGTTATCTAAAATTGTTGTAAAAGAAAATTCTCATGGTTTAGGTTATGTTGAAATATCCGGGAGAACGTCGGATGTAAGGAGACGAGGTTTTGTCTAGTTCTAGACGTAGTTGCCGGGGAAACTCTAAATATCTATACTAGTATTACACAGTCGATATGAGTTTATGAAAGAAGACTTACAGTGAAACAGTCCCACAATACAGTTATATACATATGAAAGCGGTAAATGAAAACGGGTAAACACTTACTCGGTTGTAGAGCTTCCATGCTGTTTGGTTAGTTGTTCAACAAAGAAATTAAAAATAACAGTATGTTACAAATCAAAGGAGAGATTGCTTTTGAAAGGAAAATTGGGGCTTACAGCTCAAGGAGAGGCCCAGGGCTTAATCAGTGATCGCATTGTCGTTTTGTACAGGGACTTATACAAGTGACTGAGGCCCAAGAAAGATTTTCTGTACAAGGGGATGGGTCTTACACTCTCTCAAGAGGCCCAAAAATGATTGAAAGTGAACAAAGATGGGTCTTATAGCTCAAGGAGAAGCCCAAATGGTTTGTTTAGAACGGACGATCGCACCGGGATTTTTTGAAAACACAGCGAGTCTTATACAATGACTGAGGCCCAAAAATGGTTTTGGTTTTCAAAGGGGGTTGGGTCTTACACTCTAATAGAGGCCCAAAGTTTGAAAATGTTTTGTGAGGGTGAAAATAAAAGAAACTCTAATTTTGCTTTTCTTTAAAAGTAAATATTTAAAGAAAAATCAAATAAAAATGATAAAAATGCCAAATAAGTTTGAATAAACCATTTGTGATTTTTGTTTAAGGTTTTGAAAAATGAGGGATTAATCACAAGATGAATTAAAACTCATTTGGTTTTGATTTTTAAAGTAAATATTCACTTTTAAATGTTTAAAAAACAATTAAAAAGGAATTTATTCACAAAAATACTAATTATATTAAATAAGTAATATAAATTTGATTTTTTTGTGGAATAAAATATTTCAATATTTTTGTGATTTTTTGCAAAAAGAAACAATAAAAAATAATTAAAATTGAAGGAGTTATTAATTTTCCAATTAATTAATAAAACATGAAAATATTGGAAAAAATAGCAAAAATGTGAGAAAACACAAAATGGTCTGGGTGGGGTTTGAACCCACGACCTCAAGGTTATAGGGCGCGCGCCTTACCACTGGGGTGGTGATACATCCGTTGATTGAAACAAATCAACAAATACACAAGGCTTGCCTTGTTTTCTAGGCCTGGCCAAGGCAAGGCAAGGCAAGTTTTGGCTCAGAAACGTGAAGGCCATAACTTTCTCATTTCTCCATGGATTAAGACAAAATTTAGGTCTATCCTGCCTAGAATTTCACAAGGAATCCAATGGTGATGGTAGTTTTTCAAGATCATGTCCCCATTTTAAAACCTGATAGTGGTTTTGAAATAGGCCTCCAATTGCATTTTCTGTGCTATCTCATGATACAGGCAAGAATTGCATGGAAATTTGGTGCAAACACAACACATATAACATGTACAAGATGTGCATGATCAGTGGGCCTCAAAGCAATGCATATTTTGGAAAGTTCAAGTCATGATGCTTACCTCTTTTTGAGCTTTGGAGTTTTTTGTGCAATCTGCCAAGTTTCTTGTTCCAAAAATGGTTTGATGCTTTGGACACTCTCAAATGATCTTTTAGAAGCTTTTAGGATGGTTGGAATCAGCTGGAAACCTCAGGGATGAGTTTGAGCTCTTTCTTGCAAAAGGGGCAAAAGTGGCCAAAATAACAACTCCCTCAAATGGTGTTCCAGATGGGGGGAACCATTTGGGACAGTTCAAGGATGATATTTGGAGTGTGTTTGAGGTTTTATCTGGTTTGGAAAGTGACTGATTCAAGACATGGCTTGAAAAATGCACAAAAAGGCCTATTTTGAGGTTTTGAGAGGTGACTTTGAGCTTTAAGGATTACAGGTCACTTGTGTGAGTTTGGACAGCTTAGATGTGACATATTGGATATGTTTGGATCATAAGCTGTGGTGGAATTGCTCTTTAACTGAAAAACTCAGAGTTGCCTTGCTAAAGAAGGTATTTTTGCCTCGAGAAAGAGATTTTGAGGAAAACATCTGTTTGATGGCTTTGGTGTACTCAAACTGAGCACAAATGAGCTCTATTTATAGTAGAGCAAGTTTGTTTTGGGATCAATAGTGAATGGCAACTGCAGCAGAGGTTTGGCCAATGTTGATCAATAGGAATCCAAGTCTCCTCTAGCCATTGACTAGAGGTTAGAGCACAGAGCTGTGGTTCCCTAGTTGTTGGATGAAACTTGACTGAATTCAGTTGCAAATGTGTCAGTCCATGCCACCTTGGTGCATCCATTAAATGCTCCAATCCAAAATTGGAGTCTTGTCCCTCTTTTAGGGATTTCTAGGTTTGGCATGCTACTTCTTGTTCCAAAGACTTTGGAGGCTTGGATCAGTGTTGGTTCCCTTTAGATTTGATCCTCAGATGTATCCAAAGTGATGACAAGGCTTGGAATTATCTGATTTTTCCAAATCGAGTAAAAGTACAAAATTCTGTCTAGCCTTGGCAGTTTTCAGCAAGGCATATTGCCATTGTCATATCTCATGGCTCAAGTGGAATTTGATGGAGTTCTTGGCCATTTTGGAAATCCCTCATATGATACAATAACTGTTTGATCATAATTGGTTTTGATACTTTTTGGATCCAAGTGAAAAATGCCCCTACATTTGGAAAAAAGTGGCATTTCATGTTTTCAGCCACTTTGATCATTCCATAACTCAAAATCTATAATGAATTGGAATGAGGTGTAGTTGAAGCTTTTGTAGAGGGCCATGAGGGCTACAAATCCAGCTTTGGATGGGAAAAAATGGCCTTATGGTTTAGGAGTTATGATCCTCCAAAGTTGGTACCCTAGCCACTTTGTTCCATAACTTAGAAAATTTTCTAAGTTTTTTATGGTTACCCCTTTTACAAGTTATCTCACTTTTCTTGATTTTTCTTGATGAATGATGATCCAAATCACACATTAACATCATTTTAGGGTCAAAGAACCATATTTGTGAAAAATCTCAAAAAGTCAAAGTTGACTTTTGTGCACAGTTGACTTTTTGTCAGATGAATTCCAAACCGTACGATCCTTTATGAAATCAAGTCCTTGAACTAAATCAAACTTGATGGATTAATTTCATAGGTGTTATAGGGTGTATTGAATCATGTCCTAGGGTTTGGGAGCATGTCCTGGTCAAAAGTCAACGGCACAGTTGACTTTTCCCGCGAAACCCTAATTGTGGTTCATATGAGATTGAAACTTGTTGCTCAAGCTTCTTGGATCAATCCATTGTTGCAAATGGATCAATGTGATATATTTGAGACCCTCAAATCCCCTCTTGAGGTCTTGGCTCATGTTTTGTCCAAAAAGTCAACTTAGGGGTGAATTAGGTCAAGAAACCCTAATTCCTGATTTTTTGATTAATGTATCCCCTGAGGCTAAATTGACTTGATGTTTGGGTTCATGAGATCCCTTGGAGCATCATAAGTTATGCTTTGAAGCATTGGCTCATGCCCAGAGGAAAATCTCCATCTGGAGGCCCTGGTCGACCAAAACCCTAATTTGGTGGCATTGTCGATCGTGAGGCATGATCCACTCAGAATGCTGCAACCTTGTGCTTAATTTTTGAAGTGGGAGTCCTCTTGATCCATTGTGGATGTTTGAGAGGCTAGACAAGTTGAAGATCATGTCATTCCTTGATTTATCCTTTGTCTAAGAACTCTAAGAGGGCTTGAAACCCTAATTTTGATAGTAGTGAATGCTCACCCATCTTTGGGGAGACTAATGAAGCATGATGGTTCATCCATATTGTGATGATAATTTGCACAATGATGGGAAATCTTAGTGGTCAAAATTTGGGGTATGACAGCACCCCCATAGATTGTCTCGTGGGGGTTACAGGAAATTGAGAAGAGAATCATGCAGGAAAAACAACAAGAAGGAGGAGATGGTGGCATCCCATCTCCACCGTCAAGACTTGAGAAATGGAAGAGAGCTCGATTAAGACCTAATGGAGAGTACACCTCTGAGGCTTCAAAAGTAGTTGCTGAGAAAATTTTAAGTATATGTTTTATTTTGCTTATGTTATTTAAATGTGTTTGCTTATGTAAGTTGCTCATGTTGTGTAGGATAATTTGGTTGTGGCGGCCCGTGAAGGTACATTTGTTCCGGAAGCACGACATGACATATTAGTTGAAGCTATCAGAATAGCTGAGCATGGAGGTCGTGTCTGTGGTGTGGGAGAAGGTGTCAGCTTGAGGTCATACTTTGGATCTCAAAGAAGAAGCACCGAAACCACTGAATTTCATGCTCAACGACAAAAGATTGAGAATGTTAAGAAGCAATTGGAAGAATAAAGGAGGATGTTTGAAGATGAGAGGGAAAAAGGGAGAAAGACGTGGAAAAGTTACAAGAGTTATATTCGGTATGTGCTTTACTTGAGATGTTAGTGTTTTATCGGAAATGTATGATATATATTGTGCTTATTTTTGTTTTATGTTCTAATTGAATGTTATGATGTAGAGATTAAGTGAAAACCTCGAACAACGAACAAATGAAGATCAACGTTACGTTGATGGTGATGATCAAACTTCAAGTAGAAGTGTTGTAAATCACGTTTCTACAAAAGGAAGTAATTGTACAGCCCCCCCTTTAGATAATCGCAATTGGATATTGGACCCTAGTCTAAATGAAATAACCAATTTATACTTGTTCATTGCAACAATAAACCTTGCGCAACCTCTCCCACTAGAACATTGCCCGAAATTGGATGTAATGTATTACACTCCTGAAGATGTAAGGGATTTTCTCGCAGGATTTAAGTGGCTTGACATAGGGATTTTGCAAGTTTGGTGCACATAAGTATATAGTCGAATATACATGTCATTATAGAACATTATAATTTTTTGTATTTTCTCCCTTAGTTTATTCATTTTCTTTGACCATTTAGGTACATTCACCGTGTTTGTATAGAGTTAAATAAATCAAGTACTTATAGAATCTTGTAGACAAGATATATTTGTTGGGCGTATAATGAAAAAAATATCATAGAAAAGCACTTGAAAGAACAACTAAATGAGGGAGGAAAAGAATGTTACCTTGCACCATTCCTCTATAGGTAAGTATTGTTGTAATTTATTTATATATTATATTTAGTTTTGTTTTAGTAAAAACTATATATATATATATATATATATATATATATATATATATATATTCTCGTGTTCATTCACTGGTTATTGGCAATTGATCATAATATCATTTACGACAAATACGGTGACATTATTGTGTTCCTTGCACGACCCACTCCACAAACCAATGAAAGATATTATTCTAACGTAAGTGTCTATGTTTAATATCATTTTCTTTGACATTAATTATAATTAGTTTATCATGTAATATGTTTAATTCAATTTTCAATGTACAATCTTGTGGAGCAAGTTAATATAATGAGGAATGTTAGAAAAAAGCCCACATGGATTGCTCCTAAAGTAAGTGGCCCGATTACCTGTTTCTTTCATTTACATTTATGTGTGGTTATATTCATGTTATTACATTCATGTAATTTGTAGACGAGGAAACAACCCGGGAGTTACGAGTGTGGGTATTATGTCATGAAACACATGTTAAACATTGTCCTTTGCGGCATTGTTGATTCATGGGATAAGGTATATATGTCATAAAATGTTTACATATATTAATATATAAGTTGACTATTGAATTATTATCATGCATGATATTCAATTTTTTGCTCTTTCTTATGTAGATGTTTAACGACCAAACCTCATTCATCGTTGAGGACTTTCTAGATCTTCGTAAACGTTGGGCGTATATCCACAATGCGCTTAAGGGTCCTCATGCTGTTTGATATATCAGCAACATTCCTCAGGATATTTTTGATGCGCATATTTTTGGCTTTTGACGCACATAAGGTGAACAATAATTTTGGCTTTTGATGCACATATTGTGTTTGATGTACAGGATATTGTGTTTGATGCACATAATGAAATCAATAATATTGGCTTTTGATGCACGTATTGTATTTGATTTAAACAATGTTAGCTGTTAGCTTTTGATTAAAATTCTCTGATTCATTTATAAGGATAAAATATAGGAAGAATTGTGTTTGATGTCAATAGAAGTTGTTTTGACAGGATAAAGTATAGGAAGAATTTGATAAGCAGAGAATTTTTATATTTAAAACAGGCTGTTTTGACAGCGATTATAAAACCTAACCGTAGTTGTATGTCAAATGCTGACCAGAATAATATAAATAAAAAATGTTATTGGTGAGAATCGAACCAGACTACCTTTAGTTATATCACAACGGTAGTGTAATCCAACCGTTGTGAAATGGTGCGCGCTTTCTAGAATACAACAACGGTCCCAGGACTATCATTGTACGTACCACATATACAACAACACTCTACATAACAATGCCTTCGCCCACATCATTATATGTCATTTCCAACCGTTGTTAAATGGGTTTTTCGTAGTCGTGGATTCAAGACTTACTGCTCCAGTTTCATGTACTAAGCTAACCTGCTCAAGCCACACTGGCCAAGACTTCATGAAACGAGCCTCCTTGCTTGAACCCCTCAGATTCAAGACTTACTACTCCAGTTTCATAAACCGAGCCAACCTGCTTAAGTCGCACTGGCTCAAGACTTCTGCTCAATCAATCCACTTGATTAATACTTTCACAGCTGAAGCACATAGCAAGATACTTACGTGGCTCAAGCATCTTAGCTAGAGTCTTCCTTGCTTGTATCCCAATGATACAAGACTTCTGCTCAATCAACCTAGTTGTTTAAGACTTTCATAGCTCAAGCACATATCAAAAGACTTACGTGGTTCAAGCATCTTAGCTCGAGACTTCCATCTAAACTGCTAAACAAGTTCAGCAGAATAGAGAACAAGGTGTACATGATACAAGTATTAGAGGTACGGAAAATCACCATTATAAATACCTTAAGCACTTAAGATTTATAAGATATTCAATGTATAAGAAATCATAAGGCTTTTACAATTACAACCTACAACAGAAAATATGCATATACAATTGTGTTAATAATTGTTGATCTTGTTACTCCTTCTTCTGGATGATACTTATTAATGATTCAGTTTGAACCTTTAGCCATATTTATAGTCTTTTCAGAAACTATCCATTGAAGAGGTAACTTGATCAAGAGTCTTTGCTTTTGCTCCATAGTAAAAGAGACGTTGAAGATAAATACACCAGAAGATCTTGATCCAATGTGTAACACGTTTAACCATTGAGTCTTCAAGAGATCATGTATTATTAGAGCCATTGAGGGTAGATATCCATAAAGCATTCCAGCCTTTCTTGAGCCTTGCAGCCTATAAACTCTAGCTGACAAACTGATTTGACAATACAACTTGCTTTCTGGCTCACAAGAACGACCCAATGGTAATTAAAGTACAAATTCATGACTGTAGCATGAAGTGAGTCTTAGTAGATCTGGGAAGTTCAACAAATGTTATGTATTGGGATATTAATTTCGATATCACCGAGCTATTACCTTTTAAAGGTGCTTTGATCGGTTTCTCTGGAGAACAGGTGCAGGTTCTGGGGCATTTCCGGTGATAAAAACTTTTGGCAATGGAGACAACGTGAAAAGTGTCAAGGTTAGGTACTTGATTGTTAATGTTGCATCTCCTTACAACATTATTATTGGCAAACCGTCATTCAATGCTTTGTAGGCGACATTATCCACTTTATACCTCACACTAAAGTATCCTCTCGATGGCTGTGTAGGGGTAATAAAAGGTGATAAGGGATTAGCAAGGAAATGTTATAAAGACAATTTAAAGCCCAAAAAGAAATCTCAAGCTGATAAGTCAATAAAATGTGATCAATTAACGATGAATCTAAGTGATATTGATCAAAGAGAAAACCCGTGGAAAGATAGTATGATACCCATCGAGGATATGAAGAAGGTACAGATCGGTGCCCAAATATGTCATACGACTCATATTAGTTCTAATTTGTCTCAGGAGGAGGAAGCCGAGATCATAAGAATATTGAAGGAGAACATAAATTTATTTTCATGGAAACCGGGTGACATGCACGAAATCGATCCAAACTAGTTTTCCACCATCTGGCGTTGGATCCAACCATCAAGTCGGTGTCTCAGAGAGAGCGGAAGGATGGTGAGGAGAAGAGAAGAATGATAGAAGACGAAGCCAGAATGCTTGTGAAGGCTGGTTTCATTCAGGAAATTAAGTACCCGACTTGGTTGGCTAATATAGTCATGGTCAAAATGAAATCAGGAAAGTGGTGAATGTGCGTGGATTCCACTGACTTGAATAAGGCATATCCCAAAGATCATTATCTATTTCCTCACATTGATCGACTCATCAACGAGCTTTTGGTTTCCTCCTTTTCAGCTTCATAGATGCTTAATCAGGTTACAATCAAATACGAATGAATCCGTTGGATACTCCCAAGATGGAATTCATGATGAACATGAATAATTATTATTATGAGGTGTTGCCTTTCGAACTAAAAAATGCAGGGGTTACCCACCAAATACTGATAGATATGGTATTCACATCACATATAGGGTGGAACCTGGAGGTATATGTGGATGATATGGTGATTAAAACCCCGAAAAACCAGAAACACGTCAAAGATTTAGAAGAAACATTTGTGTCAATCAGAAGTTAAAACATGAGGCTTAACCCGAACACATGCACTTTCGGGGTAGAAGCCAGGAAATTCCTTGGGTTTATGACCAACTGGGGAATAGAAGTAAACCCGAATAAATGTCAAGCAATGATTGATATAAGAAGTTCATCAACAATAAAAGAGGTACAATAGTTGATAAGACATTTACCCGCTTTATCTCGCTTCTTGTCTTGTGCAGGAGACAAGTCGATTTATTTCTTAGCTGCGGTGAAGAAGTCAGCGAAGTTCCAGTGGACGGAAGAATGTGAAGATGCTTTTAAAGAAGTAAAACGTTTCCTTTCTGCACCTCCCATCCTAATACGACCGAAGGAGAACCAACCTCTCATCTTGTACCTAGCCATTTCAGACAAGGCCATGAGTTCCGTGTTAGTCTATGAGATGGAGGAAGGAGAGAAGCTGATATATTTTATTAGTAAGGTACTAAGAGGGTGTAGCGTGCAATTTTTGTCGGTGACGCGGCCACCTTACCGCAAATTGGATTTGGGTGTTACTTTCTGATTTCTGTATTTATCCTATGAAGCTGGAAAGGAAAGGGAAGATATCTAAAACTAACCTTGCACGCAAATGTTTTCTTTAACAAATGCTAAGAGATCAGGGATCGGGGTCTGGTTATACAAAGGGAAGCTGTTAACACCCGGTGTATCTATGGTAATCCATAGCAACCTTCTATTGCATGTATTTCTATTAACTTTAAGTTCTTTCTTGTGTTTATCTGCTGTGGCTTGGGAAAGTTTCTCCTTTGGGAGTTTTGAGAGAATGTTTTTGTGGTTTTCGGGTTTTCCATTGTTTTTGGGAAGGTACTGGACCTAAAGTTTTTTATTTGTGTGCTCGCTAAGATTTCACAATCTTATGCCTACGTATTCCCGTAAAAAAAGATTTGGGAAATCAGAGCAATCGTAGTTCCTCCTATTTCTATGGGAGGAAAATTTGGTGTCTTGTTCAAAACTCAAAATTGAAGCTAATTAAGTATTTGTGTCTTGTTCAAAGCCCAAGATTAAAGCTAAAAGGGTGACTGAGAGAAATTTGTCATCTCTAAAGGGAGATATCTCACCTATTCATCACAAAAATTTGGGTAACTGATTATAAGGGAAATTACTTTAACTGGGATATGAGAATCTAGCAATGTCATAATTTCCTTTATAAGAGATGTCATGAAGGAGGAAAGCTTTAACTAGGTGTAGAGCAATGCCACTTTTTCCTTATGAATCTTTCATGCTAAGAGAAGGACATTGGCTTGGATGTTAGGGATCTAGAGGCTTGCCACTCAACTGTTAGATGAAAGATGAATTTTAGCCAGGATAAAGGAAGAACCCCAGCTTGGATTTTGAATCAACAAGTGTGCCACTTATAGCAATTATCTGGAAAAAGGTTTTGATTGTTTATTTTGATATGTGATGTATAGAGAAAATATCTTCCTACAGAGAGGACTTAGGGTCTCATATGAGGGGATGTTGATTTTTGTGTGCCGTGATCAAAGCCCAAGGTTGAAGCTAAAAGAAATAACTCTACTGGGGAGGGTTTTATCTGTCTTGTACAAAGCCCAAGATTGAGGCAGACTGAGGAAATTCTTATATGAAGCCTAAGAGAAGGCTATCTCTTGCTGAGGATTTATGGAAATCCAGGAGCAGGTCCAAATTGTATTGGGAAGAATCCAAGGGGATTTAACTCTTGTTGGGAATTAGGGAAGAGTTGGGGTATCAGATGCCATGAGGTTCTGATTATATTGGGGATTTTTTGATGCTGAGTTGACCCTGGTTGGGGATTTATAACTCTGCTAGAGACTGATGTAATGGTAAAACGATCAGGGTTTTTCCTATGCATTTAGGAAACTTGAGGGTTTTTATGTGAGATCCAAGAGGAAATGAGACTTTCTAAGTCTACTTGTATGAAGCCCAAGAGGAGGCTGAGACTGTCCAAGTCTCTCAAGAAGTGGTAGGCTTTGGTGTAGAGAGGGATCTTTGTATGATGCCTAAGAGAAGGTTGTTGGTTTAAGGATGTTCTGGAACTCCAATTTTCCTGGGGATTTGAACTTAACAATGATGACTAATTTTTATCCTATGCCTTTAGGAGGCCTTCGGGTCCTTGTACTAAGCCCAAGAGGAGGCTGGGGAACTTTTAAGAAGCCTGTGAGTCCTTGTACTAATCCCAAGAGGAGGTAGAGGAACTTTTAGGAAGCCTGTGGGTCCAAACCTAAGAAAAATTCAAGAAAAGTTTCACTGGGTATTAATCCTTTCTTTGTTGAACATTTCTAGGGTTTGAAGAAATTCAAAAGAGGTTTCACCGAGAATTAATCCTCTCTGGGGAAATGAATTTCTTGTATACATATATATTTCTAAGTTTTGACAGTCTTGAGAAAAGTTTCATCGGGAATAATGTCTTTCTCTGTTCCATATTGAATAAGCCCAAGATGAGGCAGACTGTATAGGTAATTTCCTATGAGGGACTAGTTTTGACTATGTTAGGAAGTAACCTCTGGTTTGACCTAAGACTAGACCTAACTGCTGGGGAAACTCTAAACAAATAAGCACAAGTATATATACAGATAAGTGATTCGATATATATATATATATATATATATATATATATATATATATATATAAACAAATATGCTTTAAAAAAGATATTGGGACTTACATTCTGAGAAGAGGCCCCCAAGTGTATAGTGATCTGTTGTATTGACTATAACTGTATGATTGATTAAGGTTTCAAGAAATTGAAGAAAGTTTTGAGGAGACTTTGAATTTGAAATTGAATTAAAAGAAAGTTGTTTTAAAAGAAAAGAATGTTTGGGGCTTATAACTCAAAGAGAGGCCCAAGTAGTCTAAGAGCAGTTTCACCAGGAATAATGCTCCTCTTAGTACCAGTTAAAACAGATAGATGATTTTGAAAACAGAGGTATGGGGCTTAAAACTCAAGGAGAGGCCCATAAAAATTTTATTTGTTGTTTAAAAACAAAGTTTATATACCAAAGATTGAGGTTTATACTCAAGGAGAGGCTCAGATGACTTAATTGAAAACATTGATCGCACTGCGATACCAAAAGATGTTGTGGGACTTATACTATAATAGAGGCCCAAAATTGTTTTTGTACAAAGAAGGGTTGGGTCTTACACTCTAATAGAGGCCCAAAAATGTTTGTAAAGAAAGAACAATAGGGCTTATACTCAAGAAGAGGTCCAGATGATTTATTTGAAAAGGCGGCGATCGCGCCGTGATTTTGAAAACCACAGAGGGAGTTATAGAATGACTGAGGCCCCAATTATTTTTATACAAGAAGGAATGGATCTTACACTCTATTAGAGGCCCAAAATTTTTTTTATACAAAAGTTGGGGCTCACAGCTCAAGGAGATGCCCAGATAAAAAAAACAGTGATCACACCGTTTATTTTGAAAATCGTATCGGGACTTATACAATAACTGAGACCCAAAATTTTATTTACAAAAGGGATGGGTCTTACACTCTAATAGAGGCCCAAAAAGTGTTTTGAATGAAGCTTAAAAATCAAAATTAAGAGAAAAACCTAATTTTAATTTAAAAAATACAATTTTCAAAGGAAATTAAATAAAAAATGATATAAAATATGAAATATATTTAAAAACAAGTTGTAAGCTTTGAAAAATGTTTTGAAAAATCATGTTTAATCACATGAAAACTTGGAATTCATTTGAATTTGAAAAATCAAGGTGGAAAATTCATTTAAAAATGTTTAAAAACAAATAAAATGAAATTATTTACAAAAATTCAAGCTATATTAAATAAATAATAAAAATTTGATTTTTTTTGTTGAATAAAATATTTTAACATTTTTGTGACTTTTTAAAAAAAGAACCAATAAAAAATGATAAACATTGAGAGAGAAATTAATTTTTGAAATCATTTATGAAAATAAAAGAAAAATTCAAAAATTCAAATTATGGCGCCAACGGTCATCTTCTTCCTCACGACCTCCCTCCATGGCCGTTTTGCAAAACCTCACATATCTCTCTCAATACGTAATGGTTTTGACTTTTGTATGCGGGATTTTAGTGATATAAATTAATTGCATTTATATTAGGCAAAATACCCTTTTTGGTCCTTTAACTTTACCTCGGGGTTCATTTTGGTCCCTTAACTTTAAAAAGTGTCATATTGGTCTCCTAACTCTTCAAAACGTTCCATATTAGTCCTTTTCGTCTTATTAGTGACGAAAAAGTTCAAAAATCAGTCGCTAAATTCGTCACTAATAAGACAAAAGGACTAATATGAAACATTTTGAAGAGTTAAGGGACCAAAATGACACTTTTTAAAGTTAAGGGACCAAAATGAACCCCGAGGTAAAGTTAAAGGACCAAAAAGGGTATTTTGCCTTTATATTAAGTGTGGAGTGAGAAATCAAATGATGAACATATGAACCCTAATTTCTGCAAGAACACTATAAAATCCTAAACACGATAGCTACAAAGCAATTGATTAAGGGGAAATACTCTACATAAGTGCAGAAACATGTTTGTAACTTGAAAACACATTTATGATACATGAATCATAGAGTTTGAGAGTTCAGGCTTACCTCTTGCAAGAAGAAATCGAATTCTGTGTTGGAGGTGTTACAGATGTTGTTTGATGATCTGGACAGCTTCAATGGACCTTGTGTAAGGTGTTTGGAAGCTTGGAATGGTTTGAAACAACTTGGAACTTGTTGTGGCACCTCAACTGCAGCCTTGACAAAAAGCTTGAGCAAATGGATGGTGACTTAGTGATTCTGGTGTTCCAGATGTGTTTTGAGGTTATGGATCATTTGTATATGACATATGTGAGGTGTTAGGATGGTTGGTTTTGATGAAATTGCTCTCTATTTGAAAATTCGAATGTTACTTGAAAGAGAAACAAATTCTAGTTTTTGAGAGTGATTTTGAAGAAAGCATGATTTGTTATGCTTTGGTGTCTTCAAACTGATCAGAAAGAACCTCTATTTATAATAGAGCAACTTTGTTTTGGGAGCAATAATGATTGGAGGCTGGATCACTCCATTATCCATTAAACTTTGTCATGTGGCCAAAGTCTCCTCTAGCCATTGACTTGATTCAATCTTGCAGGCTATGAGTCTTCTGTTGTAGGGATAAGGCTTGACTCCTTTAGTGATCAATGACTCAGTCCATTCCACCTTAATGTATCTCTTGAATGCCTTGGAACAAAATTGAAGTTTTTGGATTTGCAACATTGAATTTCACACGCCAAGGAATAGAATTTTTGACTTGTGAGGCTTTGTGATCAGATTTTCCATCATTTGTGTTGATTTTGGACATAAATGAAATGATGCAAGTGTCCAAAATTGGCTCAAGAAATCGTGGGAACCAAGTCATGTTTTCATGCCTTTGTGTAGGCAGGGTGAAAAATGCCATTTTTTGAGGCTTATAACTCCTTGCTCAAGTTGAACCATTGGAGGCTCTTGTACTTTTTGGAAAGCCCCTATAACATATTTCAACTTTGATGTTTAACTTTGGTCTTGAATCATCTTGGATCATAATGAAAAATGGCCTCAAAGTTGGTGAAAATGCAAAACAGATTCTGCCCAAAATTTCACTAAGTGTTGAAAAAAGTGTCATTTTCCATTTTTTGTGATTTTGATCAATCTATAACTCAAAATCCATGAGGATTTGGAATTTGTTGTAGTTGACTATCTTGAAGTATGTAATGAGAGCTTTCATTTGAGCTTTGGATGGAAGAAAAAGGTTACTTGGATCACAAGTTATGGTCTTGCAAAGTTGGGTAGAAATCACTTTTTTTCATGACTTAGTGAAAATTCAAGTTTCTTAAGGTTACCCCTTTTGCAAGTAACCTCCCTTTTCTTGATTTTTCTTGATGGATGATGATTAAAACCATAAGTTAACATTGTTTTTTACTTAGGGAAGTCATGTTGGTAAAGAATTTCAAAAAGTCAAACTTTATTTTTGGCACAGTTGACTTTTTGTCAGATGAATTTCAAACTTTGTGATCCTCTATGAAATCAAGTCCTTGACCTAATTCAAACCTAATGGATGGATTCCATAGGTGTTTTAGAGTGTCTTGAATCATGTCCCAAGGTTTGGGATCATGTCTTGGCCCAAAGTCAAAGGTACAGTTGGCTTTTCATCAAAAAAACCCTAATTGGTCCAGATGAATTTGAATCCTTGTATTACTTGTGAATCAAGTTCTTTGAATCAATCAAATCTTGTAAATGGAACAATATGATGTATTGGAGGTCTTCAAAGGACTTCTTGAGGTCATGGCTCATGCCTTGCTCCAAAAGTCAACTTAGGGGTGAATTAGGTCAAGAAACCCTAATTCCTGATTTTTGATGAATGCATCCCCTGAGGCTATTTTGAACTTGTGATTGGGTCCATGAGGTCCCTTTGAGCTTCTTGAATCATGTTTTGAAGTATTGGCTCATTCCCATATGAAAATTTTCCTCTGGAGGCCTTGGTCGACCAAAACCCTAATTTGGTAACACTGATGATCTTGAGGCTTGATCAACTTGAGATGTTGCATTTTCATGCTTAATTATTAATGTGGGAGACCTTTTGATCCTTCATGGATGTTTGAGAGGTTTGAAAAGTTGAGTATCATTTCCATTCTTGATTGATCCTTTGTCCGAGTACTCTGAGAAGGCTTAAAACCCTAATTCTTGACTGGTGTGAATGCTCAACAATCTCTGAAAGGATTGATGAGGTATGAAGGTACCTCCATATTATGGTGATGATTTTCACAATGATGTGAAATCTTGTGGTCAAAATTTGGTGTATGACAGAGGGGTGGAATTGCATTTTCATAAGATTGAACGTCTTGCGTTGGTAGTAGTGATTACAACTCGGAAGTTGAGATACTACTTCCAGGGACACCCTATCATTGTCAAAACTGTTAGAACAGGATCTGTTCATGATATATATCCTTAGTTTTGATGATAACAAAAGTAATGAAAGAACAATGGTGTTATCTAATGTGTGTTCAAGTACGCAGGTTTTTATACTTAGAAGATATATTTAGAATATGATTTGAAGTCACACTTGAGTGAAGCTGAGTTACGTGCTTTTGATGATACAGAATTTGAAAGAACACTTGCTAAGTGTTGTTTGGTGAAGACTCTGAAGCTGAAGGACTCAACATCAGAAGAAGCAACACATTGTTTCTACACTTGGTAATTGTATTGGCTCCTGGTGATTGTTTAGAAGTGGTAGCGAAGCTAAAGCTATCTGTACTGCAAAAAGAAAGTTGTAATGTCAAATCAGCTTGTCAGCTAGAGTTTATGATCACAAGGCTCAAGAAGAGTAGACATGCTTTACGGATAAACACTCTCAACGGCTCTATAGTACATGATACTTCTGAAGACGCTATGGTTAAACAAATTACACAATGGATCAAGATCTTCTGTGTATTCATCCTCAACGTCTCTTGCACTATGGAGAAGAACAAAAACATTTGATCAATTTATCTCTCCAATGGATAGTTCTTTGAAACCTGCTATATAAGTAGTTGAAGGTTCTACTTGAATCTTTAATAAGAAATAAGAAGAAGAAGGAATGCCAAAAAGGATAAATGTGTTCAACGCCTCTATCTGAATAAATAAAAATAACAAGATCAACAATGAGCAACACTATTGAATATGCAGAATCTTCTGTAAATTGTTGTAAATTGTAAATATCCTTAAGGTTTCCTACACATCGAATATTCTGGAAATAAGTACACCTTGTTCTCTTCTCTGCTGAACATGTTTTTCAGCAGATAAGATTATAAGTCTCATGCTATGTGTTTGAGCATCAAAGTCTCCAGTTGAAAAGCTTGAGCCAAGTAAGTATCTTGCTGTGTGCTTGAGCATTAAAAGTCTTGATCTGTTTTGATCAAGCAGGGAAGTCTTGGATCGTGAATATGAGCAAATGAAGTCTTGGACAAAAGGTACGAGCAGAGAAGTCTTAGATGATGTGTCTAAGCAGGAAAGTATTGGATCGAGGATATGAGCAAGGAAAGTCTTAGGTAGCGTTTCTAAGCAGGAAAGTCTTGAACCAGGTGGTTTGAGCAAGGAAAATCTTAGGATATGAGGATATAAGTAGGAAGTCTTGATCATGTGCTGATTAAGCAAGGAAGTCTTAGACTGTAGGTCTGAGCAGTGAAACTCTTATGCTTTAGTGCATAAGCAGTTGTAATCATGAGATTGATTATAATGGAAAATCTCTTGCGAGGCAAGGGGACTAGAGTACTCTCAGCTGGGAGAGGAACAAGGATAAATCTGTTGTGTTCTTTGTTCTGTTTACTCCACTTCTGATATATTATTTCGCTGCACTTATGATCAGATTCTAAACCAACGTTTAGAGTCTGAACTTTGTTCATAAGCATAAATGTTTTATTTTGGTGAACACAATTCAAACCTCCCTTCTTGTGTATTTTCCTAACCTTCAATTGGCATCAGAGCCCTGGTCTGTGCATAACACTTTACAGTGGTGCAAGCAAAGATCTTGTGAGGAATGTATATTTTCATTTTAGTATGAAAATAAGGGTGGCTACAAGATGAAGGAATCTACTGAAAGAAACTTTTCTCCTTCTCAATGGTGAAGAAGATAGTTCAAGATGCAGACTCCTTAATAAGTCAGAAATACTTCATCAAAAAGGACTGCAGATCCAGAATCAGAAACTCTATCCAGGTAAGTTTTATTATTCATTATTTCAAGTGTAGCCTTCTGTACAAGATGTTTCAGCATAAGTAATCTTCATTCTTAGATATCTTGGAAGAAATTAACTTGAGAAACTTCAGAACTGGTGTAGTGGATATTCTCACCTTTTGTGACAATATCTATGTCATGTTGAAATAGAGAATTCTTTTTAGTAGTTTTGAAGAAAGCTCTATTACTATTGTTTAGAACAAATTAATATATTGTGTTCTTCACTGAACTGATTCATCTAATAATTCTCTCAAGAGTTATTTAGTGGAAAAAGAATTATGAACTTAGTAGTTTATGCTTGATTCCAAGTGGAGAATCTGAATCTGATAATTGTCAGAAATTGTCTTAATCTAAGTCTTTGGTAAGCAAAACTTTTGATCTAAGATAATATCTGAAAATTTTCTGATTCAAAATCTTGCATAAAGAAATCTTTGTTTCCCATATGCACAAAGAGTGTAGATTTATTTTGACACATGTATCACTTTTTACACCTGTCTGAATTGTCTTCAACATGCTTGAAATTATTGGTTACTTGAATTTGAAGGGAATTGAATTTGTTTTAAATATTTGTATGTTTAAGATCCTTTTAATGTCATTTAATTCTCTCAACACATTTTCAACACACACAGTCTTTATCACAGTCGTTCTTGTGTTCTAACTATAAACCCTAGAAAAACCTTTTTACCTTCTCTATGGCATCTTCTGTTAATCCGTTAAACATAAATTCCATGCAAGACCTTAAGATCAAACCAAAGACTACTGCGCTCAATCAAAATGATTTAAAGCTTCTTGTTGAGCAGGTGGTTGATTTCGAAAGCTTTGCTGCAAATGGTTGTCATTTGAAAAGTACTTTGAGTTTCAAGGATGGATGAAATTCTTCGACATGCTAAATGGACTAACTTACCCAAATATGGTAAAGATTTATGGGTCAGAGCAGAAGTGTATGATGAGTTCTCTACTCAGAATGAAGAAAGATTGTTGTAGAAAATGGCAGGAGTTTGAAAGGAAAATCAAGAGCAGAAATGGTTCTGAATGAATTCAACTGGGTTGAAATTAGATCTGCTGTAATGGATATATAAGTTGCAATAACTCAGGATAATATTGCTCAGTTAATTGGGGCTAATAATAAAGGTATGGTAATTCTCAACTCAAAGGATGGAGGAATTTATGCCAAGGATATTAAGAAAACTCTCTTCAAAAAGAAAGATGACTTTGGTAAAGTGAAGAATATGCATCTGGAACAAAAACTACTGTTCAAAATTCTCATTGGATGTTTGATCCCTCGTGAGTTATAGAAACATACCAATTTGCTTGTTAAAGTAAAAAAGCTACAAGAAAATGTTAGTGTACAAAATAATACAAATATCAAATGAAGTGAAATAGGAATCCAAATCTATTTAAAACACGAAGAATCAAGGATTCCCAATTCACTATGTATCTTGTGAAAAGGTTCAGAGGATAACATTTTTGTAAAGATGTCAACTAGCTGATTTTTCTTATCCACACATTCAAAATAACATCACCCTTTTCAACATAATCCATAAGGAATAATGCCTACTTTCTACATGTTTAGTATATGAATGAAGTACATTATTCTTAGTGAGGCTTATCGGACAGTGTTATCGCATTTGATTGGAATGCAATCAGGGAGACTTAAATAAATAACAATACAATCAAGATTGACAATCAAATTTAACCAAATGAAAATACTAACTTTATACTGAATAATTGATCAATTACAAAAGTATTTTTATCGTATAATTATCAATACCGATAAGATTTGACAACCATAATTTTCAGGTTTAATGTACAACAAGACAAAATTTAATTATTGATTTTAACAAAACCAACACCCATGCAATAAATCGCTATCAATGGAAATCCTAATGGCAAGCAATCGTAGAAGGCAATAAGAACACCCTATTCATGCAATTAACTACAAAATTTTAGAGAGAGAGAGAGAGAGAGAGAGAGAGAGAGAGAGAGAGAGAGAGAGAATTGTACACCTGGATTTATAGTGGTTTGGCATGTTCATCCCCACTGTGCTTAATCCACTATATAATGGTTACCCATCAAAAATTCGTTGGTCGTCCAATATCATTTATAACAAAACTAAAATAGTTCGTACAATCACATTGTCCAAAATAAACACTGAGAAATAAATTTTTACGTTCTGGATCTTTGACTTGTACACAATTCCATAAACTAAACTCTATGAAAAATCTTTACTCGAATTCGCTTCCTAAATCTTCCAGCCACAACAACCTGCTTTTAAGTCTCAGTATGTGGAAATCTTTACTCGAATCCACTAGTATCTTGAGCGTTGTTACTTCTGAAGATTGAAAAGAATCCTACCCTGTATGTAGCATTTTACACAACACTACCAAGGTCACAATGGAGAGAAAAACATCCATCTTTTTCACTGGAATTGTCAGAACTAGTCACAACACCACACACCATTAGAAACCTCTGAAATCTTAACCAAATCTTTAAAGAAATATTAAATTCAAAAATGAATCTCCTCAATTAATCATGAATCTTCAAAGATAAGAATCAAATCCATGCAGCAATGGAAAAAGAATGAGATACAAGATGTAAGAAATTATTTGCAAGTTCACAAAAGATCCAAAACTCTTTTGAAAAATGAAGAACAAATGGTTTGTAAGCTTTTAAATCATCAATGGATGTATGTGTTTTATAACATTGTGAATGATTTTGAGAGATAAATTGATTTATAGGTATTGGAGATGAAGCACAAAAGTAGTGAAAATTCATGTTTGATTCGAGTCATGAACACTTAAGTGATTTGAGTCAAGTGGCAAAGTAATGTGGAACAAGATCTACAATTTATGAGAAACCTATTTCACTATGATTTAAATGAAGGGTAACATGTGATTTGAATCATGCTATGTGTGATTCGAGTCATGAAGAAGCCATAATTCGACTTAAATTAAACAAGACAGAGACTGATAAGAACTTTGTGATTCGACTCCTGTATAAGTTATGAATCGCGCCACATGATTCCCTGATTTGTATCATGTACAATATGTGCTTCGACACATATTTACTGAAACTCCTGTTTTTCCTTTGTTTGATTTGATTCGACTCATAAGGTGTCTGATTCAAATCACACACCTAAAATCTCAAATTTTGAAGTTCTTAAAGATATTTTGAGATTCTACTTGTGACATGATTCGAAGCAATCTCAAATATGGTTCTTGTCCCAAAAACTCAATTAATTGACTTAAAACACATTGTTCATACTCAAACATAAACAATTTGAACTATGTATGCTAAAACCCGTAGCAAGGAAGGGTCACGCCACCATATATTTTCGAGAGAGCTGCTACGACCCCCCATAATAGATGCTACGGGTTGTAGCAGAGCCTAGAAATGAGACTCTTCTCTCTCTTAAATTCACCTCTTCATCTCTCTTTAACATCTTTTTCTTTCAATTTCAGAACTTTAAAGAGATTATAAAAATGTGAAATGAGGTTTTCAACTCACAATTTGACTTATATAATACCCATACAAAAAGTTCAATATGCCATTGGTACTTGGACTAAATTGCTCTTGAAAACCATCTTACTAAATATGGATTAGAGGGTTGGATTAATACTCATAATTTCCTTATTAGACTCTAATATATCATTTAAGAAATGACACCATACTTAGAGAACTCAGGTATTACAAGAATTATTATCATTATTAATACTTACAGTTAATTACCATCATATTATTTATTACTAAGCCTCATTAGTTACTTTTATCAAAATAATCGATTATTCCTAACTTAGTAATCGATCTTTGCTCAATAGTAAATAATATGATGGTAATTAAATGTAAGTTTTAATAATGAGTATGCTTTTTAATTAGATAACTAGTAAGAAACCCGTGCTATCGCACGGGTCCCGTCTGGATTCACATCACATGTCTACTAAATCATCATTTGTAAAATTTGAATGCATTATTCAATTGGTTAATATTGACATAGTTACAAATATATGCTAATAGTATGCACCAACTTTTAACCATTGATTTGTACTTACAATAAATCGTACAACCGATTCTCTAACTTCAATTATATAAAACAGCAGCAAGTGAAATATTTAAAAAATTGACATTAAAATGAACAGTCTACAACAGGTATTTCATAGATACGTTTACATCTACCCGTGAATCCAGATGAGTTAACAAAACTCAGTTGAATTCAGATGAGTTAATTTTAAATCTACAGATTTGAATAAAATCATTTTTCCAATTCAAATAACATTATTTTTTAGATATTAGTCAATTTTTACAAACCTAAAATTTATAACAGCTTCCCGTCAAATATCAATTTTAAATCCTTCTTATTATATCATATTTACAATTTTTACAAACCTACAATATATGACAGCTCCCAGTCAAATTTCAGTTCTAAATGAATATCTACACTCCATGGTATCTTGAAATTTCAGTTCTAAATGAATATTTTATCTATCTTTTTGTCTAGGAGAATTTCATAATAGAAGTTTAACTCTACAAAATAAATTAAATTTTGTAAATTTTAAAAATTTTAAATTATTTGATATTTCATTGAATAATTTTAAATAAAAATAAATAAAATTTTAAAAAAAATTACAAACCTAAAATTTATAACAACTTCCGTCAAATATCAGTTTTAAATCCTTCTTATTATATCATATTTACAATTTTTACAAACCTACAATATATGATAGCTCCCCGTCAAATTTCAGTTCTAAATGAATATCTTCACTCCACGGTATCTTGAAATTTCAATTCTAAATGAATATTGTATCTATCTTTTTGTCTAGGAGAATTTCATAATAGAAGTCTAACTCTACAAAATTTATAAAATTTTAAAAATTTTAAAAATTTTAAATTATTTGATATTTCATTGAATAATTTTAAATAAAAATATAATAAAATATAGTATGCTTGATAATAATATATAATGATAATAATTAAAAGTTAAATTAATTAACAATTATTTCAAATCAATATTATTTCAGCAAGGATGTAATTAGTCTATTTTATGTTTGAAATTAGAATAGTTTATGTTTGTAATCAGAAGGTTAATTGTGGTTAATCCAGGTACTTTTATTTTTATAGATTTATAATGGATTAATATATTTAGTTCATATATATATAATCCAAATACATTAATTATTGAATGAATAAAAAAATAAATTTTACTTGTGATAAGTGAATGTATTAAAAACACGGGTAAATATTTGACAATTATACATAAAAAATGGGGAAATATTTAATATTAATAAATATTAAATAATAGGCTAAAATACAGTTTTGGTCCCTTGTTTGTCAAAATTCACAGTTTTGGTCCCCCCATTTTGTTTTTTAACAGTTTTGGTCTCCCACCCCTCACTGTTCATGTACGGACATGTACTGTTCATGTACGGACCAAGTACTGTTCATCATTTTTTTGGGCCAAAATTGGAGTGGAGACCAAAACTGTTAAAAAAAATGGGGGACCAAAACAGTGAATTTTGACAAACAGGGGGACCAAAACTGTATTTTAGCCTAAATAATACTCCGTCCGTCCCAAAATATAAGAGAAAAAATTAAAAACACACTTATTAAGAAAAGTAAAAACATAATAGTTTGACTAAGTTTTTGTTGAAAAATATTGCTTTGAAAGATGTAAAAACAATTCTAATTGGTTGTTGGTTATAGAAAAGATGAGAGAGAAAGCAAATTAAATGCAACTTGCATTTAATTTTATCTTGAAAAAGATGAAAGTTGATATTTTCTCTTATATTTTAGGACAAGAAAAATATACTTTTTTCTCTTATATTTTGGGACAGTGAGAGTATTAAACAAAAGTTTGCAATTATATACTAAACACGTTATTCTTAATGTAACATTAAAAGAAACATGACCCATGTTTTATATTCTATTGATTAATATAAAAAACATATAACAAAAATTTCTATTAATAAATATATAAAAATAAATATGGAAGAGATTCATTAAGGAACAATATTAAAAGAAAACTTAAAAAAAAAACATTTTTTTGATAAATTTTATAAAAAAAAATAAACGATGAAATTATAGATATGTTTAGAATATACAAAAGTTAATTCTAAGAATTTGCTACATATATTTAAAATCAACTTATAATATCTATAATCATTTGATTCAATTACTTTAGAAATGTCTCACTATTGTGTAAAAACAAATATTTTATTTAGTATGTTGTTTAATTTCAATTATAACTACATCTTATATTTCTATAATAAATTAATTGAATATATTAGGAAAACTATATTTCTAAAATCAACCGGATTAATTGAAAATGAATATCATACTAATGTCATGAACATTTCGGTTTCTAAAACTAATACAGTAGTTAATGATTTTTTTTAATTATAATTTATTGAATAATTATTGTCTATTTAAATTTGATATTTATAGATGATTTAATGCATAGTAAAATAAAAAAATCATAAGATAATTTAGTTTCTAATTCAATAATAATAATTTAATTCAAATTTAATTTAGTTTCATGGTTTCCAGCATTGTCTATCTTATTCTGCATTCAACGTATGTATTAGGAGATTCCACTTGTATTAAAATAAAAAAACTATATTTAATTTGAAATTTTTTTACATGTTAGTATTTTTAAAAAACGTTAACTTTTATTTTTCATAAGAAATTTATGTATTTATCAATCATAATTGTCTCATGTTTTTTATTTATAAAAATAGATATTTGTAGCATTTTTTCGTGATTGTGTCATACATTTTGTAACCACAAAAATAATGAAGCATAAATTGGACCTTTTATTTTCAATAAATATAGGACCTTTCACATTTATTTAACCAATTTCAATCTTAGTATTTATTTATACAATATAAGATATAATATTATAAGATAATCAAATAGTAGAATCTAATTTATTTATTTTGGATTAAAAATTATATTATAACAAATATAAAATAAACTCTCTTGAAGAATAGGTTTTTTAGATAAATAAAATTTTGTAAATTATTATTATTGTTATTGAAAATACTTTCTTTGTTTTTTGTTATTGAAAAATATTTTATCTTTATAACATTTGGAATCTTATAATGATTTAGTTTCCAATTCAAAAATATAATATAATTTAATAATAAAATGTCATAAATTGTGATTTGTCTCATATTAATGTCATGAACATTTCGGTTTCCAAAAGTAATACAGTAATTAATGATTTTTTTAATTATAATTTATTGAATAATTATTGTTTATTTAAATTTGAAATTTATAGATGATTTAATGTATAGTAAAATCAAATATTATAAGATAATTTAGTTTCTAATTCAATAATAATAATTTAATTCAATTTAAATTAAGCAAAAATAAATACATATTTAAATTTGGAAGACTGTTTATTTTATAGGGTAAAATGCGTATTTATAAAATACACATTTAAAAATTACAAATTTAAGAAAATTGAAAATTGAAACCTAAAAAATTGGTTCTGCATTGAGTAGGGTGAAATATTGAATTAGAATCGAAAAGTGAGAAAAATGACTATTAATAGTTATGTTAATTTACATTTGTTATTATTTCAAAAATACAATAATATTAATAAAGTTTTAATACATACATTTTTTTCAATTTAAAAATAAATTATATTTAATATTTTTAAATCTATTTAAAAGTAGAGTATTTAATATTAAGAATTATATATTAATTTCTATAATTCATATTTACAAAATTATATTTAATATTTTTAAATCTATTTAAAAGTAGAGTATTTAATATTAAGAATTATGTATTAATTTCTATAATTCATATTTACAAAAATGTCTTATAAAGAAATATTGATTACCCTAACTAATGACTAAACAATACAACAATATGATACATATTCTATTGAGTTTGTTGATGTAATTCTCATGGGGTCTTCTTCTCCACCAAAAGTCAATGCGTAAAAAGCAGCAGACCAAACATTAACTTACTATCTTATTCTGCATTCAACGTATGTATTGGGAGATTCTACTTTCTATAAAGCAAACCATCAATATAACACGCAAAAAAAATTCTTCAAATTTATTTTATCTTAAATATTAAACTGCAACATGAAAGTCAATATCAAACTTAAAATACAAAATACACTCTCTTAAGCAAATCAATAATAAATTTAGCAGACATGGTAGACCAACGCTTAGAAAATCTACTATAGCTTCTTTGCATTCCTCAATGTATCCACTAGAAAAAATTTAAAACACTTTGAGTTAGACACTATGTGTCCAAAATTAACAATTGGTTATTATATTCCACGCAAAGAACAAAAATCACAACCAAAAGTACCTTGTAGCGTTGGCCCTCCCTACATCGCATCACATAACAAAAAAAACTGGTCATAAAAGTCTTAATAAGGTTTTATCACAAAACAATAGTAAACAAAACAATAGTAAATAATTTCAGTGAAATAAAATAGATTTAATCAACTTAGACGGAGAGTAATACAAAAAATCCAATAATTTCAATGAATCAACATGCAAAATCAGAAGAAAAAATTCTAAAAAAATTTGAAACATGTTGGATCCGAGCCATATCAGTGGGTGACCTGCGACTCATTTGTTCCTGAGGAATTTTGATCAAATCAGGATTCATCATACTGTTAAAACATTTTCGATTATTCCCATCAATCATGGTAGATCAAAATCTAAAATTTAGATTGGAAATCGAAGGACCTTCGATTATTACCATCATACCAAGATTTCTATCGAATGTCTTTTTGAGTGAGGGTTGAGAGATGAAGGGTTTCAGTTCAGAGGGATACTATGGAAGGTAAATGGTTGTGATAGTTGAAGAGAGAGAAAGAATTTGAGATGAAGATTTCAAATGTTGAACATCTTTTATTGTGAAGTTGTGGAATACAGAGGGTCTTCATGAAAATAAATTAGGGATACAAAATGTATATAATGATAGTAGATAAGATTAGGACTAAGCTTTTTAAATTCACAATCAATTAGTGATAAATATCAAAGCAAAAATAAAGAAATTCACACAGATCAGATCACGGAAATGACAAAAATCACCTCATGGAACTGGCTCAAATTCAAAGCAAAAATAATTGAAGATGACATAGAAGCATGGTGTTCTAATCCAAAAGCATGTTTGGGAATTCAAAACGATGACAACTTGGTGCTGGTATAAAACTGTGATAATAAATGGTCATCACCAGTCGGGAAAGAGTAGAGGCTCAGAGGAATAGAGAGAAAATCCAGCAGGTGGTGCAGGCAGAGGATCAATCCACAGAAGGTTAATCGTAAGAATTTAAATCAAGGTCGGAGAGGGTGGAAAATTGAGGGTGGTATTGGTTAAGTTGCAGGCTGAGTTGGTAAGTTCTGGAAGTCAGTGTTCCTTGTAGGGGTAACGGTTCATGGATTGGGAGTTGGATCAGACAATGAGTTACACGGTAAGCAAAGTCGAGCTTAGGAGGACTTCTGTCGTATTGGCAACTGATATGATCCTGTCAATCATCCCGGATGGAGGTGGCTTTGTTTGGAAATGGATGCAGTAATTATTGGTTGTTGGTATGATGTAACTTGTGGGGTGACGTCTGAGTACCTAGATTGGTGGTGTGTCTCAAAGTGGAGGTTGGGAGAGGCGCTGCAGATCTTTCAGAAAGCGAGGGTATTGGTGCATGAGTAATTTTCCACGGCCTTCCCAGCTCATTAGGTGCACAGAGTTGGTGTTTGTCTGGAAAATGGATAGAGGTCATCAGCTTAGCAGGTGGGGCTGTCTGGTGTTGGATCTGCTCAGGAGTTGAGTCAATTTCGGAAGGAATCAGTTGTTATACTCAATAGGGTTTAGTATCAATCATTAGTTTCCTTTTCTGCTGTTTTGGGTGATTTTTTTTCACTTGCGTCCCGCTAAGCTTGAGACCCTATCTGCTGGGATTTGGAAGGCAGAATTGTCTATCTTGCAGGATTAGGGGTTGTTTGGATTTGAGATTCTTGGATTTTTGGGTGGTTAGGTGGTATAGATTTAGTTATGTGTAGTAGTGAATTTGGTTGTGCTTTTATTATAGTCTGGCAGCTGCTGGTGCGTTATCTGGACATGTGCCTTAGTTTTCATCCTGTACTTGGTCTGGTGTATTTGGTGTATTATAGCACTGCTTGTGCTGGTTCTTAATAAATTTTTTGACTTTTTAAAATAAAAAAAAATAGTGATAAATAAATTGGATTAAAAAAAATAAAAAATGTATGGAATAACTATATGAGTGCCACATCAGATGCATTTATTGCAGAATGCATAAGATTAGAGAAAATTTTTAAAAGACAAACGTATCCCTGAAATAAGAAAAGATTAAGTTGTTAATCAAAGGATTATTATAGGGATTTCCAGGTACTATTCTTTTAAAAGTTAGATATTGATTGATTAACAAATTATTTGATTTTAATCAATTATAACTTTAATTCTTGTATAGTACTTGAATTAAGGGATTTCTAACCTATATTTAAATATTAATCAATTTTAACTTTAATTCTTATTTAGTACATGAACTAAGGGATTTCTAACCTATATTTACCTATTGGGGTGACGTTTTAAGGGATTTCTAACTTTAAAACTAGCTTTTTAAAATACATTAAAATTCCTTAGGAATTGTTGTTAGCACATAAGATCTGTGGGAAAGACATAAAAATGATGTTATCTAACTGTCTTTTTCGTTCAGGTGGTTGTTCTATATGCTATTCACAAACAAAACGGAGCTGAAACATAAAGCTATCTTTAAACTGAAACACATGGAGAGAACAAAGTATGGTGCTGATGACGAAGCTTATAGTTGTTGCATACAAGTGGAAGATGAAGAAGGTTTTGCAGGTGGTTGTTATATGCTATTCACAACAAAAATGGATCTGAAACATAAAGCTATATTGGTACGATTTTTTTACAGTTTCTCAACGCAATCAATGTTGGGATTAGCATGCCAATCAATGTCACTAACCAAGATGAATGCATGACTGGTTGCATCCATTATTTCAGAATTGTTCTGATATATATGCCAGCATGTAATAGTTTTTTTGCCAAGAGTTGTTGTGTGTCAATATTGGAACAGGTAGTCACTGAATGCATGGCTGGTGTGGCAGTAGCTTAATTTTACGAGGATGAATGGTTATGTGTTTTGAGTTTGGTCTGTGATATGATGTTATGATGTTGTAATGGCTGAGAATTTTGAGTGCAGCAGATTTTTCATTTAATGTCCCACATCGTTTTTTTCATAATCAATTATAGTGTTTATAAAAATCAACAGTGCCATAATAACCCATGTTGGTCACAAGTTTGAAATGGATGCAATTTTGAATTGGGTTTAGGCCCATTAATTTTTTGAATTTTTTTTAAATGATTAATTTCTAAAAATATTAATTAAAACAATTAATTATTAATTTATTCTTTAAAACAATATTAATTAATAAATTATCGTATTCATCAATGACATATCATTAAAATATTTTTTTTATCCTAATCATTGATGCCACGTATACAAAAGTGGATGGAGACTACAAAAATCTAAAGACCATCCAAATTAAGGGATCAAAATCTGATTTTGTAATAAGGGATCAATTGTTTAAAACACTTAAATTAGAGTGATCAAAAGTGCATTTAAGCCAAAATATTAAATAAAAAGTAAAATTGAAAAAAATATATTAAAAATTGAAACGAGTTATTCATTTTGATACACTATTTTATTTTAAATAAATTTTTCATTGTAGGAGGGAGGGAGTAATGAATTTGTTCCTACAATTGGGTATTGATTTTAATTATTCTAATGATAGACCTATATTTCTATTATTTTGCTATTGTTATAGGTAGAAGTCGATAAAGACCACCCATTACTTCTTGTAGCTTAATTCTCCTTTAGGATTAAGAAAATGCACTTTAGACTCATGCCCCATATTTTCATGATTGATATGTTGTAATGTCTGTTAAGCAGGAGTGTCCTAAAAATGACATCAAGATGGTTAAAATTATTTGCATGTTTTAACCATCTTGTTTATTTTTATAGACCAGATACTTGGATTACTCCTTTTGGTCCTTCGTTTGAAAATCCAAGATTGTGTAGTTGAACATTTACAAGAGTGGTATTAAATAAGTCAAACAACAAGATTTCTTATTTTAATCCTTCATACGATTATCTGAGATTATGTAAGGTCTTTTCTTACAGGCTAGTTTTGTAGTGTCAGTTAGGTCCAACCATATTTCTTAACTTGATATATAGAACCTTGATTTAAGATTCGGTGGGCCGCATGCTATTAGGTTTCTGCTATCGGATCATCCACCATTTATTTCCACGTTCCTAATATCTAGTCCTGAGGGTGGGCCACATGCTATTAGGTTTCTGCTATCGGACCACCCACCATTTATTTCCACGTTCCTAATATCTAGTCCTGAGCGTGAGAGGATGTGTTAAGAGTCTCACGTCGGATAATATATGACCTAAACATATTCTTATAAATGAGAGCAATCATCACCCCACAATACAGTTTTATAGATTAAGTTAAGTCCAACCACATTTTTTTAACACTTACACTAGTAAGATACCCGTGCTTCTGCACGGGTAAAATTATTGATATAATATTAAATATGTTTAAATGTAAATTTGAACGTTATAAAATGTATTTATATATGTATTAAAATTTTAAATTAGTTATTAATTTTAAAATGAACAATGATTATATAAATACAATTGTAATTAAATACAAAGAAAAAAAAGAACTTGTAAAATAAAAAAAAATTAATATTTGATCATAAGGATTTTATCTTTCAAATTAAGGTAATTATTGATTAGAATAAAATATGTATTATTTTTTATTAAAATAAAATATGTATTGTATTTTTTGTGACCCGTGAAATATAAAGTTTATTTGATAGATATTAAAATGTATTTATATACATATGTAAATTTGAAGTGAGTTATTTAATTATAAATTGAAAAATAATTATACAATCTCAATTATATTAAATAATCATGCAAAAAGAAGAAAAAACAGATTCATAAGATGAAAAAAAGATAAAAAAGGAAATTTTGATGCGATAATGACCCGTGAGATAAAAAAATTATTTGATGCGATTTAAAATGTATTTAGATACAAATGCAAAATTTAAAATGATATACTTAATTGTAAAATGAACAATAATCATATAAATTAAATTGTATTAAATTAAAAAATAGATTTTTGGTATTTTTAGTGATAATAATTAAATAGAGAAAAAAATTAAAATGAAAGTGAGAAAGTGTGGAAAAAAGAAATGTGTGAGAGGTTTGAAATTTGAATGAAGAGAGAGAATTGATGTATGTAATATTTAATTGTGATTTTATTGGTAGAGATTGATAAATGAATGCCACTTGTCATGATATAATTGGAGTTCTGATTGAAAAAAAGTAAATATTAGTTGATTACTAAAATGTCCTTTTGTTAATGTACATAATTTGTGATGAAAGAGCAATTTTTAGAGTTCATGCAATTGAATTATAATAAATAGATAGATAGATGTGATTTTATTGGTAGAGATTGATAAATGAATGCCACTTGTCATGATATAATAGGAGTTGTAATTGAAAAAAAGTAAACATTAGTTGATTACTAAAATGTCCTTTTGTTAGTGTAAATAATTTGTGAGGAAAAAGAAATTTTGAGAGTTCGTGCAATTGAATTATAATAGATAGATAGTAGATTGAATTATAATAGATAGATAGTAGATTATAAATTGAAAAATAATTATACAATCTCAATTGTATTAAATAATCATGCAAAAAGAAGAAAAAAAATATTCATAAGATGAAAAAAAGACAAAAAAGGAAATTTTGATGCGATAATGACTCGTGAGATAAAAAAATTATTTGATGCGATTTAAAATGTATTTAGATACAAATGCAAAATTTAAAATGATATACTTAATTGTAAAATGAACGATAATTACATAAATTAAATTGTATTAAATAATTATATAAAATGAAAAAAAAGGAATCATGAGATGAAGAAAGAAAAAAATTAACATTTAATTTTGTCTCTCAAATTAATGGTAGATTAAAATAAAATAGATATTGTGTTGATAGTGACCCGTGAGATAAATAAAATTTTAATTTTATTAAAATTAAAAAATAGATTTTTGGTATTTTTAGTGATAATAATTAAATAGAGAAAAAAATTAAAATGAAAGTGAGAAAGTGTGGAAAAAAGAAATGTGAGAGAGATTTAAAATTTGAATGAAGAGAGAGAATGAGTGTATGTAATATTTAATTGTAATTTTATTGGTAGAGATTGATAAATAAATGCCACTTGTCATGATATAATAGGAGTTGTGATTGAAAAAAAGTAAACATTAGTTGATTACTAAAATGTCCTTTGGTTAGTGTAAATAATTTGTGATGAAAGAGCAATTTTGAGAGTTCATGCAATTGAATTATAATAGATAGATAGTAGATAGTAGATGAATCAAATATGATTAGACCAAATTAAGTATTTTTACCTAATCATGATAAAAATAAAATAGTTTTATAAAAGACCTAGTATTAAAGTATCTATTATATTAAGATAGAGGAATAATAAGACATAGAAATATAACAAAATGAAAACAATAACATAATGCAAGATAAGAAATATGAATTAAACTTAATAAAAACTTAATTATATTACTCAAATCGAAGCGTAACAAGAATTATAATAAAAACTAAACATATGTTTATAAAGTCTAAAATGTTAATATTATGATTATATGTGTTATGCAAGTTAATATATTCTAAAAATTTTGATGATGACAATTGAACCAGTTTCACTTGAAAAAACAAAACAAAGTTATATCAAGAAGTAACCATAGTTGTGAAGTTGTGAAAGTTCACCTAATCTCGCGCTTGGTATTTCATCTTATAGTTTGGTCACTTAAATGTAAATGAAGTAAAAGTAACTTTTGTAGTACTAAGGCGATGCGCGCACACGCGCGCACATACATATACACACACACACACACACACACACACACACCTTTTCAAAATCTTCATCTTTTTGTCAAAACTTATTAAAACCAATCATGGAAAATACTTACTATATTAATAAGGTTTCTAATCGATTAGGGAAGAAAAACTCAAGTGTCTAATCAATTAGGTCCTTCATCTAGTCGATTAGGCAGACTTATTAATCGATTAAGTGGCATCAAAGATCATGATTTTCTATTCTGGACTAACCCAATCAATTAGGTTAATATTCTAATCAATTAGAAAGAATCATAGCTCATGGATTATTTATTTTTTAGCCATATTTATTGTTATATAAATAAGGACTTTCCTCACTTCTCAACACACCAATTTTACGATTTATCAACTCTTATATATATATATATATATATATATATATATATATATATATATCTCATTATCATTCTTTTATAAGTTGTATTTACTATAAGTTGCGTTAGTGCTGAGAGAGTGAAAAGTTTTATTTCAGCATTATGGTATTTTAGTGTTATTGTAAATTTGTTTATTTAAGAGCTTAGATCTCATTTGATATTGTAATAGAATTTAAGGTTGTAAACTAATATTGTAAAAATCTTGATTTAAGATTGTTGGGATGAATATGTATAAAAGCTCAAGTTGTTTGTGTAAGGGATCTAGGCTAATCTTCTGCAAAAGCTTAAGTTGTGGTAAGATTATTGAGTTGATCAGGCTTATAGTAGTTTTTAGTGGAAATATTAATAGGAAACTCTTGGGGACTGGAGTAGGTTGCATGGTTTAAGGTCGAACCAGAATAAAATCTGGTGTGATCTTTCTTATCCTATCTTGTTATATTTTTGTTATTTATCTTTTTTGCTCTATATTCTCTGTTTCTAATATAAATTGCTTTAAAAATCAACCTGTTTATAAAAAGCTTTTTGTACTTGCTAAAAAGTACGACGCGGTGAGAAATAGCTCCGTTAGGGTTGCAAGAAAATCTCTCTCTCTCTCTCTATCTCTCCCTCTCTCTCTCTCTCTCTCTCTCTTAATTATGAATATATATTTCATTGAATCAGCAAAGGTCCCCCTCAATTATGAATTGAGGTATTTATATATCACCTCATTGGCTCAGGTTAGAAAGCCAAGAAATGGGTTTCACTATTCCATGGTCAAGAATGTGGGAGTAATGGAAGACTTATTCTTTCTTTGAATAATATTACTTGGACACCTCATAGTCCATGTAATATAAATGAATGGATCACACACCGAATCTGGCGTTCTGTTCTAACTTTGATCCACCAAGGCGACCAGGTATGATTAAGCAACCAAGCCCAATCAGGCGACCGATTACCACACCGCGATGCTTCACTTGCTTTTTCATCACGGGCCTTCTATTATGTTCCGATGCGATTATACCACTACACAATACCTCAAGCACGAGGTTTTGAAAAGAATTAAGCGATTTAAACCAAGCAGAAAGTACTTTATCCCTAAGAGAAACTTTAAGTTAAGTCCGTCAGATGCAACTTAATTGAGTCCCTCAGGCGAGACTTGAATAGAGTCCCTCAAGCGAGACTTTATTTGAGTCCCTCTGACAAAACTTTAGTTGAGTCCCCCAGGCAAGACTTAAGTTAAGTCTCTTAAGCAAGACTTTAGTTGAGTCTTTCAGGAGAGACTTAAGTTAAGTCTCTTAGGCAATAATTTATGTTGAATCCCTCAAAGAGAGATTCCCTCAAGCATTGCTTGGGGCGATTTTAATTCGTTATATTCTGTACATTATTCATATTCTCACCCTCTGTAGGACAGTTTGCAAACTTGCCTTTTAGGGGATTTCTTTAATGAATATGTTCACGTCTTTGGCGTCTTGTTAATGAAAATCTTAACGTTATGTCTTTTATGTTATTCATAGTGTCAGCATTGAACGAGTGGTCTATTAAGGCGTTAAAGATTTTTCTATGATGGTATAGTGATGCACTCGCCTTGTAAGATGGCAATGATCTTTCAGTGAAGGTCCAACATTTGTATTCTCGTCGTAGGGAGACAAAGATTTTTTGATGGAAGTATAGCATTTGTATTCGCCTTGTAGGGCGGCAAGGATCTTCTAGTGGAAGTCAAACATTTTTGTTATCTTTTGGGTGTGAATTTTGGTAGAATGATAATTATGTTGTATTAATAGAATTGTTTTGTAATAATGTGTGAGAGGTTGGGCGTAGTATATGCTTGTAAATTGGATGTTATTGTATCTCTAGAATGCTTTATACTACCTTTATATTAATCATTTTGTTTTTTTCTTCTTCAAAAAAATAATTACATTGGTCTTGGTTTATATTGAACTAAGTGTCTTTCATGCGCCTTAAGTACAAAATACAAATCATTGTGTCTTTACTTTCTGCTCCAAAAGCCCAAGCCTTATTCTACAATAGGCTTTTTCTAACATTACAACATTATTCTTGGTAATTAAAAAATGAAAAGGGAGAATTTGTTTGATACATGGATCCAAACCTCAATGTGAGGATCCCAAGCGCCTTTGCATGCTCGCCCACGTGGTTTCACATTGTTTGCATTTTAAATATTACTCTCTCCGTCCCAGAATGAGTGACCCATATTTGAAATAAAAGTGTCCCAAAATGAATGACTCATTTTCAATTTCCAATGCACATTTTCCAATTCCATCCTCTAATTAATAATGTTTTTATCATTCCCAATACTTGATAAGGGGTAATTTAGTAAAAATATCATTCTCTCTATTTAATTTATTCATTTTTCTTAATCTGTGTTAAATGGTCAACTGGATCACTCATTGTGGGACAGAGGGAGTATCTGAATAATTTTAACCAGGAATATCAAAAGTGGCTTGCATGCTCACCACATGTTTCCACACCCCCTTAAACAAACAATATCACACCATCCACATTATATTTTACACTATCGATCTTTAAATCATTTCGTAGCTTATTCACTAACTGAAGTTGATTGCCACCAAAACCAGTTTGGCGTCTCCTGCAACCGGGGCACTTGACGTGTCTCCGATATTAATCTCTATGCTGATTCAACACTTTAAAAAGTATGTCATCCTCGTTAGATGTAGCTCAACAGTTATAGTAAATTTTTGTGATTAAAAGGACGTTGTTTGAGGCCCGCTATACACTACAAGAAAAAATTGTTTTGCCAAGGGGTAAGTTCCTTACTAAATTAATATGTTGCTTGAGGTTAGTCCTCCCACAACGTAGAAAAAAAATCTGACAGCCTCTGGAAATTATGATTGTTATGTCAAATCGTGTCAGTGTCATTACTGCATCTCTGCTATTGTCATTATTGCTTTTTCATTTGCGAGGGCCAGCCCCTGGATAATAATTGCACCATGTCATACCCTAATTTTTGACTCTAAGATCCCACGACTTTTTGCATCGTCTGCATAGCATATCACGTTTTTCATCTTGCATAATACCCAATTTATCAGCTGGAATAAACTTGTTGAATTTACAACCGAATCGGTCAAACTAAAAGTCAACTGTGCGTAAAATTAGTGGACGAAAATTTTAAAATTGAGCCTGCAAACGTCAGTAATATTAATCTATGTTTTGCGTAATTTAACCTTGCGTGTTCGTTTTAATTTTTTCAACCACTTTTCGGTCGCATTTTGGACAGTTTAAGTCATTTTAGCGGATAAAATTTATTTTAAAGTTTGACCAAACGCTGTATTTTTCCAATACGTATATTTTGCGCTGATCGTTTTGGTGTACTCATTTTATTTTTCTAAGCACTTCGATACCGGTCTGGTTTCTTGTTTTTTAGTCGTTGTTTATTTTAATTTTTAATTAAATAGTTTATTAACTAGAATTTTATTTTAGTTTTTTTTATTATTTTTTATTTATTATTTATTATATAGAGTTTATTTTATTTTATAATATTAATTTTTGTTTTTTAATTATTTAGAGTAATACTTAATAAACAAGTTTTGAAAAGTCTTTTTTGTTTAACCTTTCTTATATAACATAGTGCATGCCTGCTGCACACAGTGTACCACGTTTGACCTCTTCCCACTACACGGCACATGATATGAATATACAAAGACTTTGTTTTTTGTTCTTTCATAAAAGGAAGGACCTGCTTTGCTTTTTTCATGAGGATTCGGAAACACACTTTAACATATACAGATATTACTCTTTTTTTTTTAATTTAAAAAAAATATAATAAAGATTCACACATAGCCTGGTTCTCCCCTTATACTACTTCATGCAGCGTATATTTTGGTCCCGTGACATACAGTATTGCCAGTTAAAAAAATGCCTTGACTACTACTAATCGTGGTCCCCTATCACCTTCATCAAGCACAACATAACTTACCTAACAACAAAAACCTTCCGTATCACCCCACGTTTCATCACCATATTAAGAAACAAGACGGACCTGCATTGGAAAAAAAGGAAAGAGTTTACAAAAGTAGGATAAGAGGATCCTGTATTTGGAGTCAAATAACAACAACTAGCAACCTCCAAAAGTGTTGCAGCACCTCACCATCCTCATTATCTTCCATCGTTAACCTGTTTCTCTTTTTTCCGTTTAAAAACTCACATTACCTATTCATCATCACCTAAAAAAACTGCATCTTAACTTAGATACAACATAAACACATCGCTAGCCCTCGTTCCTTCCGACAACATCCATTAGCTCGCCACAAATCGCGTCGCCGACAAAAGCTTTCTTCAACAACCAGTTCACACCGCTCACCATCTCCAGAAACGCAGATCCGCAACATCGACGAAACCGACGTCAACACCGCGATTTCTCTGAGTTTTACCTTGTCGGTTAGCATTGCTTTCCTTTCCCTTTTATATTCATGTTTGGCTATGATATTGTTATGTAGTGCATTGTATTTTAAGTATGTTATATCATGATGTTGTATGTGTGATTAACATGTTGTATGTGGTTGTTTCAATATTGTTGCGGCTTGCGTGTGACGATGGATCTTAAGTAAGAGAGATACAAACTTTTTTTTCAATATGTTGCTGCTATGAAAAGAGAGTTACGAGTTGTTGAAAGGTAGGGTCAAGCATGCTGCGGTTTTGGTTTGTGAGTTTTTGTTTGCAGTGTTATCGTTGGGGTATTTAGTGCAAAGTATATAGATGAGGTATGTTGTAGATGTTGTAGTTTTGAAGTTACAGTAAGAAATGTATATATAAAAATCAGCAATGCTATCTTGACACTCACACTTACACTATACCATATGCACTCTTCACAAATACTGTGAACAGTAAATCCGTACACGAATAATGATGTGAATAGTGTTTATGAACAGTAAATCCGTACATGAATAGTGACGTGAACAGTATCTGTGACCAATGACTTTTAATAGTAAATCAAAGTTGGTTAATGAAATGTAAAAAGTTGGTTAATATAGTGATGAAGTTGATTAATAAAGGTCCAGATATTAAAAATAATTTTTACTAGTAAAATAAAGTTGGTTAATACAATGTAAAAAGTTGGTTAATGAAGTTATGAACTTTGTTAATAAACGTTCAGATGTAAAAATAATTTTTAGTAGTACAACAAAGTTGGTTAATGCAATGTAAAAAGTTGGTTAATGCGGTTATGAAGTTGGTTAATAACCATTCAGATATTAAAATTAATTTTTAACAGTAATTAAAGTTGGTTAATACAATGCAAAAAATTGATTAATGGAGTTATAAAGTTGGTTAATCACACAATTCTATATTAATATTCCTTAATAAAATTTTTTTTTAAAATTAAATTTTTTTTTTTAATATTATTATAATATTTCACTGTTCACCGTATTGATGAACAGTGAAATACGGTGTAAGTGTAGGGGAGTAGTGTAGGAATATCATTTCTCATAAAAAATATATATACTAAATCCACATAGTTTTACTTATTTTGATTTTTTTTTAATATAACACTAATTTTCAAAAAAAATATAAAAAAAAAATCAAGTTTTCAGAGTATTTACAAAAGTAGCTGAGTTTGAAAACAATACCGAAAATAGATCTCAGTTTTTAATTCTTAGTTTTTCTTTACTTGTGTCCTAATGTATTTTTAATACCATTACGTTATATATATATATATATATTTATTTATTTTATATGATAGTAAGTTAATATTATTTTATTTCATTTTTTTAAATTTCTATTTCAATATCTTTTATTCTACATTTTTTTGAATATATTAAAAGCCAATAATCTAGCTTTGTTTTCCTTGACGATACCTTTTCGGTTTTAATTGATTTAGTTTAATTTGAGTTTTTAAATAGAAATCAATTTAGGTAGTATTTTTAGATTAGTAATTAGATTTAGTTTAATAGTTTTTAACTTTGGTTTTTAATTAGTTTTAAATTTAATTTTAAGTTTAGTTTTAGTTCTAAGTTTTAGGCTAGTTTTTTTTAGATTATAAGTTTAAAGAGAACATAACAAAAAGAGGACCTTAACTTCATTTTAGCTTTCAAGTAATTAATTTTTAGAATTAATTTGATTAGATTTAGTTTTCTCTAGAATTTAGTTTTTAGAGTTAGAATTAATTAGTTAGTTTAGAATTTAGTTAATTAATTTTAATTAGATTTTAATCCATATTAGCTTTAATTAGATCTTATTTATTTTATTTAATTTTTAACTTTATCTTGACATTTTCCGTATATTTAGTTTAGTCAATTCCTAGTGTTCGATTTTTTTCATTTAATTCTAGTTGCATTTGCTGTATATATTGATATTCATTTTTACTCTTGATACTAGAGATTTCCTCTTGTTCTTTTGTTGCTTATACCTCATTCCAAAGAAAAGGGTCATTCTCGTTGACTGCCATGTCATTTAGGATAGCCTTGTCCATCATTTCCTTTATCTCACACCACCGCGCCATCGAGACTTACCTTCTTTTTAAACCTAACCTTAGGTTTAGAGTCGCCGTGCTCTATTTAGGTGTTCCGTCGTGGACACTTCTTTCCCCGTTTTGCCTAGCCTTAGGTTTGGAGTCGCTGCACTCCATGTAGGTTTCTTGCCATAGACACTTACTTTCCCTTAGAACATTGACCACATTCAAGAGTTCCTCACCCCCGTTGAAGGGAACTACAGACGCTCTGATTTCTCAAGTTCATCTTGAGAATACGTAGGCATAGAATTGCGAGATCTTAGCGAGCTACCTTTTCTTTTTCCACCTTTTCATTTCTCAACCCTTTTCTTTCTACACCCTTTTACCCCGTAGTGAGGGGAACTACGAATGCTCTGATTCCATTCCCGTCAGGATACGTAGGCACGAGATGCGATGTCTTGGCGAGCATACTTAGTGTACATACCCTAGATCTTTACCTTAGCACATTTCCCTTAGCAAGAAAACTTTAGCATAACACAAATACTAATAAGAGGTTCCTGTAGAGTACTACAGATACTTAGGATGCTAACACCTTCTCTGGGTATAACCAACCCCCGAACCTTAGATCTCTAGCTGTGTTCCTACATAGGGCACTTAAGGTTTTTCGATCTTTACCCTTTCCTTTGGATAAGTCAAAGTTCGGTGGTGAATTTCATGATTTGTGATTCAAGTTAATTAATAGCTTGATATCTGATTCTCACCGCGACTGAAATAACGACTTAACTGGGGACAATTCCCCTAAGAGGGTTAAACCCACCTTGTCTGCGTTTGTGTTTGCTACATGTTTGCTTGCTTGTGTATTTATACATATTTATATCTGTATATATACTTGTTGTGCTTGGGTTTTTCTGTGTGCAAGGTTGTTACCTTGAGTGGTGAGGATAAATCCTAACCCGAATTTGAGCGTACACTTATGATAGGATAGTGGATATAGTCAAGGAGACTTCGAGGGAGTAATCCCAAAAGAGTTGACTTGAGATTACACACTCAGTTGAGGCCCTCTTGAGGGTGGTAAATGTTGAACGAGCAATCGTGAATGCATTGCCACTTTCGACCTAGGAGCCTGTGACACTGAGGACCTTTAGTTACCTTTTACGCCCACTTGGCCTCTTAGGACGTAGCGTGGTGACTATGAGGGAGTAGTCCTAAAGTAGTTGATACGCGATACTACACTCAGACGAGACTCTCTTGAGAATATTATTGAGTACCGAATAATTGGGAAATCAATAATATCCGAAAGATGGGTTGTTGGCTCTAGGAACTCTTTAGAACCATGCCTAGTACATACCTTGTGGTTGGTTCTTTACCCAGACTCCATGCCGTGATCTCGAACCTTCGATCCTGTTGCATGTGTTTTGCATCCTATCTTGTATCGCATTGCGTATCATTTGCATCTTTGCATGATTCATTGCATGCGTCTATTTGTCCAGTTACTCATATCCAGTTGTCTCTATCTTCCAATGTCACCTGTGAGTCGTCAAGCTGATTCCTCGACACAAGTACCGGACTAGAGCTAACTATAGACGCAAGATGTCAGAGCAAGAGGTACACAATGCTGAGATCCGAATGGAGATCGACGACCTTAAGTCAAGCATGACTAAACTCACTGAGATGCTCCAAGTCTTGATTGCTAGAGGAGAGCAACCCCAAAGGACAGTCATCCAAGAAGTTTCAAGCGCTGATACTCCACCGGTTCAAATGCCACCTTTAACTTGGCCTGAGTTTGGATTGCCACGCAACTACTCTCCACCGATTGCATCTACTGTTATGGTTGGTTAGACTGCTATGCCATTTTTTCAAGCTCTTGTTTTCGTCTAGCCTAGACTTGTGGTCCATGCTTTTACACAGACTGTTCGAGCTCCCTTTGAGAATCTCATCTATGAGTACAATGCTGCCAGTGCTCAGGGTGAAGACCGTGAAGAATTTGTTGAACTTGAAGTTGTCTGAGAGCAGTTTTAGACCATAGACAAGAGACTTAAAGCTGTGGAGGGCAATGACTTTTTTAATGTGGATGTAGACAACATGTGCTTAGTGTCTGACCTTGTTATGCCGGCTAAGTTTAAAGTTCCCGAGTTTGTGAAGTATAAGGGGCACTCTTATCCAAGAGCTCATTTGGTCATGTACTTTCGCAAGATGGCTGCGTATACCAACAATCAAAAACTACTTATCCACTATTTTTAAGACAGCTTGAGTGGAGCCTCACTCAAATGGTATATGAGTCTCGAGCAAAACTCCATTCACTGCTTCCAAGATCTCACCAATGCCTTCAGGAAGCAGTATAAGTATAACCTCGACATGGCTCCTGATCGCCACCAGCTTTAAATAATGACTCAACATGAAAAGGAATCTTTTAAGGAGTATGCTCAGCTCTGGAGAGAACTGGTTTCCCAAGTTGAACCCCCTTTGGCTGAGAAGGAATTGACTGGAATGTATATGGACGCCCTATCACCATTCTACTGGGAGAAGATGATTGGAAGTGTTTCCTCCAACTTCACTGATTTGGTTACATTGGCCAAAGGCTCGAGGAAGTACTCAAGAATGGAAAAGTGTCCAAGGCTGCTGAATTTTCCAATGGTGTGAAGAAACCCTATGGAAACTTTCAGAAGAAGAGGGAAGATCAGACTAACTCTGTCATGATTGAAACAAGATTCCTCGTCCTAGACCTCAGTATGCGGATCACACTGTTGTTGCTGTTGTTACCCCCGTGGTTATTGCTCCACGACTAGCTCAAGCTCTCCAACGTCCGGTTGTTGGACATAACCAGTACCGTAATAGGAATCAATTTGATCCTATTCCCGTGACATACACTGAACTTTATCCGGGTCTGGTTTAGAAAGGGTTGATTACCACAAGGACTATGCCTCCTCCTCCAAATCCTCTTTCAGCCGGCTATAGGGCTGATCTTCATTGTGAATACCATCAAGGTGGTGAAGGCCATAACTTAGAAGGTTGTTATGCATTGAAGGCCAGAGTACAAGAGCTGATCAGAAATAAAATCCCCTCATTTCGGGACTCCAATCCTAATGTCCAAAACAACCCTCTGTCGGGGCACACCAAGTGAAGCTTTGGTCGACTTCAACAAACTATCCTCCTAAATGCCAGTGTTTCAGACAACCCAACTCACCCCTGTTGCTGATTAGTCACTAGCCTTGTTTCTTGTTGTTTGTATTTTCTTTATTTTGTAATGGCTGTTTGCCTTCAAATTATGTTTGTATTTTTGTTGATTAATGAAATGAGCATTGCAACTTTTGATTCATTTAATTTTGTCCATTATTTACATCTTTATGCTTTCTTTTGCAAAATAGTTTATCTCTTTTCCACTTTCTTTTCGATTGTGCAAAGATTGGAGGAAAGATGACGAAAATGCTATACTCATAACTGCTGGTTAACTTTCAAATAAACTTTACTGACGATGTAAGACATTGTTTCAATTCCCCCAAACACCGGAGAAATAAGGAATTTATTCCCTTGTAAACCCCTTTGAGCCTAGAAGTAGGAGTTTCTTTCTTTATAAAAAACCCGCAATTTTAACCTGGGGTGGGTTGTTCTCAGTTAACTTGGTTGTGCGTTCATGCAAGACACCTTTCATATAAAGGTTTCACTCACAAATTTTCCTTCACACCTCAAACAAGTGTCGAAGATGTTTTTCAAGTCAAATGCCAATGATGGTTCACCGTAATCATTAAACTGGCTAGCCACTCTCCTTTCCCAAAGAATGAGCCGAGTCCCTTTCAAGGCAAAAGCTAAGAAAGATGGGAAGTTCATGACATTGCCTTATACAAAAAGGTTTGTATGTCAACCAAAAAGAGGAAATCTTTAAATCCTTCACTATGAAAGTTCTCAATGGCAAACAGTTGGTAAGAAGGTAGTGACTGCCATTTCAAAGTCCCTTGACTTTTGAACCATCATCATTACTATCATCAATGAAATTCCAGCCTGTGGGGACCTGAGTGTAAAGTCTGAGTTAACTTAGCGTAGGATTGGAAGTTCATCACGAAGATTGGGTGGGTAGAAATAAACTTTGAGCCTTTATCCTTTGTTTTATAAACCAAGAACCAGTCCACATTACAACCCTCAAAATACCTAACTGAAGCGAGGTTATTTTGAAAGCATACTACAACAAGGTTGCGTAAACTAACTCCCAAAAATCTTTGCAGATTATTTGTTTTGGCATCATGCATTTCACTTTTAAATGTTTTGAACCGCCATGTTCAGACCAGTGACTCACATGTTTAACATCTTCCAATAAATAATTTTAATTTTAAAATTTGCATGACTTTGCTTTAAAATTACTATGTTTGTACAAATACTTTTGTTTGCAAACTGGCTATCCTCTCAAGGAATTTTCAAACAATTAAGAAACTTGGTCGGTGATCCTATCAGGGGCAAGTTCTTTCTAAATCCTGTTGAAGAATCAGTTCAAGATTTGTTGTTCAGGGGCATGTCCTTCTTAGGTTTGGTTTATCCAGAAGGCCTTTCAAGACTCACACTGAGGTAAGCTTTCCCAGTGCACAGTAAAGCAATCGTCTCCAGAATCAGACAAGCTGAAGCAATGATCAGTTCATCTATAATAGTCAGCTAATCTGGGGCAGTTTAATTGAGCAATCCCCAAATAGCACTTCATCCTTACCAGTGTGGCAGAGATGTGCTCAACATTAGCATCTTTAGTCCCCGAGCAGAATGACAGTGATCTCTGTGTTGAGGAATCAGTCTTCTAGTCTTGTCTTCTCCCTAAAAGAGTTGAGTTGTGTCATCAGTATCTGCACTTGCGTTTACATTTGATCATATATCATAGCATAATTCATATACCATTGCATATCATGAGTGTTTCATCCTCATTTGCATTTCTCTCGAGGTCGTGTCGTTATCTGCGTCTTACCTTGTGGTCAAAGTCCAACTTACTTGGCACCTACCCAACAAATATTTTCGTGTCTATCCAATGCTTTCTTGGGTAACCTTTGTTCACATTCATCCAATGCTTTCTTGGATACTGTGATTCCTTCTATCCAATGCTTTCTTGGGTATCTCTTTGTTCACATTCATCCAATGGTTTCTTGGATACTGTGATTCCTTCTATCCAATGCTTTCTTGGGTATCTCTTTGTTCACATTCATTTAATGTTTTCTTGGATACTGTGATTCCTTTCATCCAATGCCTTCTTGGATTTCACCTTTTATCTCATTCTCATATGGCTTTCTCAGATATTATGAGTTTGTCTTTCATTCAAAGCCATTATTGGATGTCTGGTGTCTTTCTGTCCAGTGTCTGCTTGGATTACCCTTTTTTATCTCATTCTCATCTGATGCCTTCTCAGATATTATGAGTATACCTTTCATTCAAAGCCATTATTGGATGAGTGGTTTCTTTACATCCAATGCTTTCTTGGATCCCTACTTTGTTCACTTTCATCTAAAGCCATTATTAGATATTGTGATTATACCTTTCATTCAAAGTCATTATTGGATGACTGGTTTCTTTACATCCAATGCCTTCTTGGATTACACTTTTTATCTCATTCTCATCTGATGCCTTCTCAGATATTATGAGTTTACCATTCATTCAAAGCCATTATTGGATGTCTGGTGTCTTTCTGTCCAATGCCTTCTTCGGTTATCTTTTTTATCTCATTCTCATCTGATGCCTTCTCAGATATATGAGTTATACCTTTCATTCAAAGCCATTATTGGATGTCTAGTTTCTTTTACCATCCGATGCTCTTCTGGATGTGTCTTTCTCTTTCTGATGTTCTTTCAGATTGAGTCATTGTTATCTGATGTTTTTCTAGATATTCACTTTGTTTATTCTGATGCTTTTCCGGAATGGCATTGCTTTAACTATCTGATGATCTTCTGGATATTACCTTATTTATCCGATGTTCTTCTGAATATGTATCCTTGCTCCTGATGTTTTTCCAGAGCCCCTTTGTGTCTATCTGATACTCTTCTGGATATGACCTTGTTTATCTGATGTTCTTCCAGATATATTATTGCTTATCTGATACTCTTCTGGATATGTCTTTAAAACATTTTCCCGTACATTTAATGCTCTTCTAAATGTTTCGGATGTATCTTCAGAATCTGCTGTAACGGTCGTGTGCCTTATACAAAGAGGACCTAAAACGACGTTATAGACGATCGTGTGCCTTATACAAAGAGGACCTAAAGCGATCGGATCGTGTGCTTTATACAAAGATGACCTAAAGCGATCCATAAACGTCGTGTGCCTTTGTAGCGAGCGAAACTGGACGTGTTTCTTAAGCACTGTCGCTCCTTGGGGGTTACTACAGGTCGATTCATTTTTTATCCTATTGTGAGCTAAGTAAGGAAGGGAAATAGATGTCACCAATTAAGCCTGCTTGCATACTGAGTTTAAACAGCGGTCTGTTAGGTTACGGATGTGATATGGAAGTGGGGCCTCTTTCTTCTTTCTTTGTTTATAACGGAACACCGGGAAGGTTTATGGGTAAGACGCTAGGACTGATATTTTTCGGTTGAGATGTGAAGGTATGGGATTGTGGGTTTTTGTTGAGTGTGCTCGCTAAGATTTTTCTTTCAATCTTATGCCTACGTATTCCCGTTTTTTCCGAAACAGGGAAATCAGAGCGATCGTAGTTCCTCCTATTCTACGGGAGGAAATGATGTTTTGGTGTCTTGTTCAAAGCCCAAGACGTGAAGCTTAAAGGTGATCTATATCTTGTTCAAAGCCCAAGATGTGAGGCTAAAGGTAGTTTGTATCTTGTTCAAAGCCCAAGATGTGAAGCTGAAGGGTCTATTTGTATCTTGTTCGAAGCCCAAGATGTGAAGCTAAAAGGTGTTGTCTTTAGAGAGAATTTGTCATCTCTAAAGAGGGGTTCGTTTGTCACAACTGTTTATAAAGGAGAATTACTTTAACCGGGATGTGTGAATCGGGAAATGCCATAATTTCCTTTAAAGGGGATTTCCAACCTGAAGGAGAAGACTTTAACTCAGTGTACAACAATGCCATCTTTACTTAGGAATTTCTCATGCTAAAAGAGGGACAGTGGCATGAATGTAGATGATCCAGAGGCTTGCCGCTTACAGCGATTAGATGAAGGGGAAGGAGTTGTTGATGTTTGTGTACTGTGAACGAGGCACAACTTTGATGCTAAAAGGTTGATTGGATCAACCAGTGGTTTTCTTATACAAAGCCTAAGAGGAGGCTATTGGCCCAACAAGAGGGAATTTGTATGTGTCTCGTACGAAGCCCGAGGGAGAGGCTAAAAATTTTATACTCAACAAGGGAGTGATTTGTGTCTTGTACAAAGCCCAAGACAGAGGCTAAAAGGATTGTGACTCAATAAGAGAGTCTTTTATACTCAACAAGAGAGTGTTTTTGTATCTCGTACGAAGCCCGAGATAGAGGCAAAAGGAAGTTTTGACTCAACAAGAAAGTCTTTTTGTATCTCGTACAAAGCCCGAGATGGAGGCTATAGTGTTGATTCAATAAGAACCATTTTGTATCTCATACAAAGCCCGAGATGAAGGCAAAAGATGTTATGTTTCACTTGAGTGACCAGTATATGGGTTCAAAGAGAAAATCAGTTCTTATATGAGTAACACTGTACTCGGGGATTTTGATTCGAGGATCAGGGATATTTCGTTTTCTTTGAGGAAATGGGAAATCCAAAGGGTATTGAGACTGTCCGAGTCTACGGGGTTCCTTCCTATTCTTGAAGGGTGCTTGAGAAAGTCTTTGAGACTAAAGGAAATTAGACTGTCCAAATCTAGAGTTTCATCTTTTGTACTATGCTTTGAGAAACAGTAGTAGACTCTTGGAAAGTCTGTTCTATTAGGATGACTGATTTCTGTTCATATACCTTTAGGAGGTCATCGGGATAATTTGTACGAAGCCCAAGAGGAGGCCGGAAACTTTTAAGAAGCCGAGGGACAATTTGTACTAAGCCCAAGAGGAGGCTATCATTCCCGGAGGAAGAAATCATTATACAAAGCCTAAGATGAGGCTGTGAATACTTCTAAGAAGCCGACGGGTCCTTGTACAACGCCCAAAAGGAGGCGGGGACGCTTTTAGGAAGCCTGTGGGTCCCCAAACCCCGAGAAGTTCAAGACAGGCTATTCACAAAGAATAGATCAAACCAGGAAAGTTCGAGAATTTGGAAGAAACTCAAGAGATGCAATTCACGGAGAAGAGATCATCTCTGGGGAATAGAGTTTCTTTGACAACTTCTACGAGTGACAGTTTGAGAAAGGGTTCAAAAAGAATCTGCCTTTCACATCTCCATATTGTTTAACCCCAAGAGGAGGGAAGACTGTGTCTGGTAATCCTATGGGGATCTAGTTTCAACTATATTTAAGAGTGACCAACACGGCTTTACCCAATGCTAGACGTAGTTGCCAGGGAAACTCTAAATATCTATACTAGTATTACACAGTCGATATGAGGTTATGAAAGGAGACTTACAGCGAGCAGCCCCACAATACAGTTATATGTATATGAAAGCGATAAATGAAAGCTTATAAACACTTACTCGGTTGTAGAGCTTCCATGCTGTTTGGTTAGTTGTTCAACAAAGAAAGATTGAAAACAACAGTATATTTCAAAATCAAAGGAGAAAGTTCTTTGAAAAGAAAGATTTGGGGCTTACAGCTCAAGGAGAGGCTTAGGGTTTTACCAGTGATTGCACTGTTGAATTTGTACAGAGGGACTTATACGAGTGACTGAGGCCCAAAAATTATTTGTTGTACAAAGGGATGGGTCTTACACTCTCTCAAGAGGCCCAAAAGGTTTAAAGAAAAAGAGTGGGGCTTATAACACGAGGGTAGGCCCAGATGAATTTTTGTTTGAAATGGCGATCGCGCCGAGATTTTCTTTTAACGCAAAGGGGCTTATACAATATCTGAGGCCCAAAGTTGTTTTGGTTAAAAGGGGATTGGGTGTTACACTCTATTAGAGGCCCAAAAGTTTTGAATGGGTCTTATAGCTCGAGGAGAGGCCCAATTGATTTTTTAAAAGGCGACGATCGCGCCGTTTACTTGTACAGAGGGACTTATACAATAAGTGATGCCCAAAATTATTTGTACAAGGGGGTTTGGGTCTTACACTCTATTAAGAGGCCCAAAAAGTTTAAAAAAGAAAAATGGGTCTTATTACTCGAGGGTAGGCCCAAAAGGTTTTGAAAATGATTTATGAGGGTTGAATTAATGAAAAACCCTATTTTGTTTTCAAAATGTGTTTTAATTTAATAAAATATTCAATTAAAATGATCAAAATTGTTTAACATGTGGAAAACAAATTGTGATCTTGGATTAATGCTTCATAAATCAAGTTTTGCCCTACAAAATGATTAGAAATCATTAAAATTTGCAAAATCAATAAGGAAAAAATATTTTAAATGTCAAAAACAATTAAAACATTAATTCTTTGCAAAAATATCAATTATATGAAATAAATAATATTTTTGGGATTTTTTGGGAAAATAAAATATTTTAATTTTTTTGAATTATTAAAAAAAGAATCAACTCAAAATCATTAAAACTCAGAGAGAAATTAATTTTTGAATCAATTAAATAAAATCACAAAATTCAAATATTTGAATTTTCAAAAAGGGCGCCAAGAACACCCCAAGAACACGCGCGTGTTCTGGGTTTTGCCCCGATTTGTATTTTCTCTCCAATATCACTGAATACTTGATTATATCATGCAATCCACATACCAATCTGCTCGTCTCAACCTCACGATCATGTCTATGGTATTTAATTTCATTATATTAAACATGGAATAAAAAATCAAGACAAAACCTCAAGAACCCTAATTTCTGCATGAAGGCTGAGAATTTTGATACACGATTCAAACAAAGCAATTAATTGAGGGGAAACATTCCATGCATGATTATGAACATTTGGAAAAAGTATTGTGCGAGGAAATATGCATAGATTGAGAGATGACCAAGTTTAGGCTTACCTCTAGGTCGTGACAGCAAGTTCAAAGTGTTTTCTGAGTTGGAGGTGTTACAAATGAGTTGTGATGATCTGAACAGCTTCCCTACACCCTATGGAGTGTGCTTGAATGCTTGGACTTGATGGAAATTGGCTGGATCACTTCATGGCATCTCAACTGCAACTTGGTTAAAACCTTGAGTAATTGACTGCTGATTCTGAGAAATCAGTGTTCCAGATGTTGTTTAAGTGTTTGATCAGCTCCTATATGATGTATGTGAGGTGTGTGTGTGATTGGTTTGAGTGGAATTGCTCTCTACTGAAAAACCCGATAGTGACTTGCTAAGAAAGGCATTTTTGAGAGTGAGAAGTGGATTTTGAGAAAGGCAAGTGTTGTAGGCCTTTGGTGTACTTAAAATGATCATAATTGAGCTCTATTTATAGTAGAGCAAGTTTGTTTTGCAAGGAATAGTGAATGGCAACTGCTGAGTAGGGTTGGCCAATGTTGGCAAATGAAAATCCAAGTCTCCTCTAGCCATTGACTAGAGGTTAGGGCACAGGCTGTTGGTCCCCCTGGTCTTGGATAAGTCTTGACTGAATTCAGTTGCTAATAGCTCAGTCCATGCCACCTTGGTGCTTCCATTGAATGCTCCAATCCAAAATTGGAGTCTTGTCCCTATTTTTGGCAATTCTAGGTTTGGCATGCTATTTCTTGTTCCAAGGACTTTGGAGGCTTGGCTCAGTGATTGTCCCCTTTAGATTCAATCCTCAGATGTGTCCAAAGTGATGACAAGGCTTGGAATTGGATGATTTTGGAAAATCGACCAAAAGTGCAAAAATCTGCCTTGCCTTGGCAGATTTCAGCAAGGCATCTTGCCATTACCATATCTCAAAGCTCAAATTGAATTTGGTGATGTTCTTGGCCATTTTGGAAAGCCCTTATATGATACAACAACTGTCTGATCATATTTGGTTTTGATACCTTTTGGATCCAAGTGAAAAACCCCCCTACATTTGGGAAAAAATAAGGTAGATTCTGACTTAGTGAAATTTTCACTGTGTTGGAACAAAGTGACTTTTCTTGATTTTGATCACTCCATAACTCAAAATCCATGAGGAATTTGGACATAGATCAGTATGAAGCTTTTGTAGAGGGCAACGAGATCTACAAATCAACTTTGGATGGGGAAAAATGGCTTTGTGATTTAGGAGTTATGATCCTCTAAAGTTGGTACCTTTGTCACTTTATTTCATAACTTAGAAAATTTTCTAAGTTTTTATGGTTACACCTTTTACAAGTTATCCAACTTTCTTTGATTTTTCTTGATGAATGATGATTCAAATCATACATTAACATCATTTTAGGGTTAAAAATCCATTTTTGTGAAAAATCTCAAAAAGTCAAAGTTGACTTTTGTGCACAGTTGACTTTTTGTCAGATGAATTTCAAACTATGCAATCCTTTAGGAAATCATGTCCTTGACCTAAATCAAACTTGATGGACATGTTACATGGGTGTTATAGGGTGTATTGAATCATGTCTTAGGGTTTGGGAGCATGTCCTGGTCAAAAGTCAAAGCTACAGTTGACTTTTCTCGCAAAACCCTAACTGTGGTTCAGATGAAATTGAAACTTGTTGCTCAAGCTTCTTGGACCAATCCATTGTTCCAAATGGATCAATATGGTATATTAGAGATCCTCAAATCATGTCTTGAGGTCTTGGTTCATGATTTGTCCCAAAAGTCAACTTAGGGGTGAATTAGGTCAAGAAACCCTAATTCCTGATTTTTGATGTATGCATCCCTTGAGGCCAAATTGACTTGATGATTGGGTCCATGAGGTTCCATGGAGTATATTAGGATATGTTTTGAATCATTGGCTCATGCCCAGATGAAAATTTCCATCTGGAGGACCTGGTTGACCAAAACCCTAATTTGGTGACATTGGCGATCTTGAAGCTTGATCCACCTGGAAGGGAGCAACCTTGTGCTTAATCCTTGAAGTGGGAGTCCTCTTGATCCATTGTGGATGTTTGAGAGGTTAGACAAGTTGAAGATCATGTCATTCCTTGATTGATCCTTTGTCTAAGCACTTAGAGAGGGCTTGAAACCCTAATTTTGATTGTAGTGAATGCTCAACAATTCCTTGAGGAGATTGATAAGGCATAAAGGTACATCCATATTGTGATGATGATTTGCACAATGATGGGAAATCTTAGTGGTCAAAATTTGGGGTATGACAGCCTTATACAAAGAGGACCTAAAGCGACGGGGAACATCATTTGCCCGACGGGGAGTTACACTAAGTAACAATCGATGATTCCAATAATTCCTGAGTGAATTAATGATGATGAGAATGATGGATGGATTGGTACCGGAAGCATAGAGTCGTTGTGTCGGTCTTTGTGTATTTGCATAAATCATGAATGGATTGATTATGTGTTGAGCTCGTGATAGCATTGGTGATAAATGCATTGGTTATGGATGATATGTTTTATGTATAAACATATGCTATATTTTGTGGGGATGTTGTACATTACAATGATTGTATTAATTCTCTATGGTATGCTATATATGAATATATGTGATGTGGTGTTGTGTTTCCATATGTTATAACCTTGGTATGCCTTATGTGTGAATATGTGATTATGTTGGTATAATTGATATATGCTATGTTGTTGGATTATTAGAAATATGTTATGTATCTGTGGCATGCTATATGTATTAGTATGTGATGCTTGTGGTGAGAATAATTATGCATGTGAATTTATATGTGTTTGCATATTATTATGCAATCTTGATTTAGTTGTTATTTCTCACCCTTCTGTTGTGGTTTGTTGCCCTATGAGGCAATTGCAGATTAGTATCTTGGAGGCTTTTGTGAAGATTAGTTCTCCATCCTTTTGTCGGTCGGTCTGCTCTGATACGTAACACGGGAGTCGGGGAACGCTTTTGTTATATATGTATACATTTGTTGGATCTATTTTGTATTACCTTTGTATGAATATTTTGATGTTATAAAATAATTTATTTTGTAAAACAAGTCAGTTATGGATCTTTCCGCTTTATTCCATAATTGAACTTTCCTTTTGTTGGAAAAAGTTTCCCTTTTAGGTTTATTCCATTTTGTGTTATGTATCAAATTTATGAGTAGGGATTGTGTTTTCTTTCTTTAAATGTGGCATCCTTGTTTCTGTCTAAGAATAAAATTTTTATTCACTCTGATTTATTTTTGTATTATTTATTCGCGATGGGAATTGGGGTGTTACATTAGTGGTATCAAAGCAGGTTGATCCATCTGGCCAAGTTGTTGAGTCAGTTGGTGTGACAGTTGAATACTGTCGATGTTGTTTGTTCCTTAGTATGTGATATGTGTGTGAAACACTGTCAGTACTTTCTGGTTTTCTAATCCTTTGTCTTTAGGATTGAGGATGAGTTAAGTGGGGGAGAAGCTGGTGCTTCTCCAAGTTGCTTCTGGTGTGGAGCGTTGGCTCAGTGTGTTGTAGATTGTAAGAGTGTAAGTGTTGTTTAGACAGTGTTGTTCCCAATTCCGGAGGGAATGCGGAGGTAAGGTTTATGTCGAATAAGGATTTGTGCCTTAGGTAGTTTTGTGCACAAGATGCAAGAAATGCTATTATAGTTTGGTAAAGACGGTCTATGCCCCATCATGATTGTCGGCTGTCTATTGATAAATTGAGGAACTGATCACCCTTAATCTCTTGTTGATAGCAGACGGGAATTATGTTGGATGGAATACATGTGTCTTTCCGGCTTTGATAGTGTGTGCAATGAATTGTTGGAATTAAGAAAATGATTACGGATTGTTTAATTGAGTCGATGAAGATTCTAATATCGGAAGGTGAGACGAATTAGAGGTTTTGGTATGTTGGTTCAGTTGGGAAGTCACTGAGAGAGAACAATTGGGTATCGTTAATGGTTGTTCTCAGAGAGTAAAGTGTGAACTCAAATTTGACGAAGGTGAAGATTTGAGGTTTGGATCTGCTAAGTAAGTAGAAGAACTTTTAGGAAGTGAGACTCAGATGTTTGTCAGGTTTGTGATGATAGTGTTTTGGAAATTGGCAGGAAGTCACAGTGATGGGCCGTCAGTTGTGCATGGTTTTCAGATGTGTTTTTGGATGAAACATTAGTGTGTCGACTTGAAGAGGTCAAACATGGTTGGTAAGGAAAAGGATGATAGCATGAGGTTGCGTGTTAATCAGTGAGTAGTATGGAAACTTGCGGTTGTGTTTTGGATAGCTTGAGTTTCGAATTGTGATGAATTGCGAATGATTTGCAGTTCCTTGATGGTATTACTTTTGTTATGGGTTGAGATCTCGTGTTAACAGAAACCTTGATTGAGTTGGAACCCCGTAATAAGAATTGATATGTAATATGGTAACCAGAGATTGTTAAGCTATTTTGGATAAGTTGTTTCGAGCTCAGAATGAATTTTGAAGGTGGTATATGTTATGGTTGTGGAGTATATGAATCATATCTTCCATACTTGTTTGAATAAGTTTATAGTGATGTTTATTGGATGATATTCTGATTTATTTTGAATCAAAGGATGAGTATGTAGAGTATTTGAGGATTGAGTTACAAGGGTTGAAAGAGAGGGAGCTTTCTGCTAAATTATCGAGTGAGAATTTTGATTGAAAGAGGTTAGTTTTCTTGGTTATGTTATTTCCGATGATGGTATTGTTGTGGATCCATCGGCAGTAGATGCAGTTCTACATTGAGAGACTCCGAAGTTGGTTAAGGAGATTAGAAACTTTTGGGATTAGTTAGTTGTTACTGCAGGTTATGGAGGACTTTGCTAAGTTAGTGCTTCTGTTATCTCAGTTGACTTGCGAAGGGTGAGTCGTTTGTTTTGGATGTTCGTTGTGAGTAAGTTTTGGTGAGATGAAGTAGAGATTGACTACGGCTCCAATTTTGATTATGCCTGATCCTAATAAACTGTTTATGGAATATTGGGATGCGTCCTTGATGAATGTAGTTAGCGTGCTAATGCAAGATGGTAAAGTCATGGCTTATGCTTTACGACAATTGAGGATTCATGATTTCAAGATGGTTGCGGTTGTATTGTGTTGGAAAATTTGGAGGTATTATCTTTATGGTTCTAGGTTCGAAGTGTTTAGTAATCACAAGAATATTGAGTACCTGCTAGGTTGGAAGGAATATAGTATGAGACAGCGAGGATGGTTGGAATTTGTGATGAGTTATGACTTTAGCTGGAATTATCCTATTGGTGAAGTTAATGTCGTGCCTGATGAGTTAAGTCGAAAGTTTTTATACATGTCTGTTTTGATGGTTAGAGGATTAGAATTATTTGAGCAGTTCAGAGACTTGTGTCTGGTGTGTGAGATAACTCAGTGGAGTGTAAGGTTGGGTCTATTAGAAATGAACTATGCTTTTTCTGGTGAATATTAGAGAGAGTCAGAAGTTGGATATGGAATTGGTAGATTTGATTGTTGCGAATAATTAGAGTGCGCATCGAAAGCGTGATGTGGCACATTTCGTATATGAGTGTGTGACTTGTAAGAGTTCATAGGTTAAACATTGAAAACATGTAGGAATGATGAGACCATGGGACGTTTCAGAATGGGAGTGTTAGGTGAAAGGTTTAAATATTATTCATGGGCTACTATGTAGATGGATGTTTTGATTATATGTTCGATTGGGGAATCGTAGCATTGTTGTAATATTGTTGTGTGACAAGGATGTTGGTATTGTGGTTATGTAGAGGTTGTTGAAATGATGTTGGGTCGTGGAACTTTATGTTCTTATCTTTTTTGTTGCCTCGTTTCCATCGTGATGGTTCGAGTGCGAGTAGCCAATTCCTGTGTGGGGAATTAGGGGAGTGTTACCTATGGTGAGGGTAACGATCTTGTTGTGTTTCGGTTCAAGAGTGAACCTGTGTGTTCGTAACTTGGGTATTCCTTGAGTCGTGGGCTGGTCGTCAAGTGCACTGTATGGGCTTTGCAACTTGTCGTTGTAGTTGTCGTCGTTGTCGTGTCGTTGTTGTAGTTGCTGTTAGCAAGGTGGTTTGTCAGTTTGTGTTATTCGTGGTGTGCCTTTTGTTGGCATGAGAGTGGGTTAGTCGGATACGAGAGTCGTATCCGGAGTTGTTTGCACCAAGTATATTTTCGAGGACGAAAATGTCTAAGCGGGGGAGAGTTGTAACGCCCCGATTTGTTTAATTGTATTTATTTATTTCATTTATGTGAATTTTGTGAAATGTGTGAATTTATTGTCTTTTACCTGCTAATTGAGTTAATTGGTTAATTTCCCTGATAGGTAAAATATTTGCAATAAATTATAATTTCTTTTCAACTTTTATTTCCCGAAATATATTTCATCGTTGTTTATGTTTTATCGCGTTTTGAGAGCGTTTGCGAGATATTTGAGCTGAGGGGTAAAATGGTCATTTTGAGGGGTTAGATATTTTAGAAAAATTAGATATTTATATAAATAGAGATTTGAGAGAAAAATAGAGAAAAGAAAGGGAAAGGAAAGAAAAAGAGAAAGAAGGAAAAGGAGAGGAAAGAAATGGAGAAGAGGAAAATAGGTGGAAATCGACATAGCTCCGTTTCAAGCGCGATTAATCGGGTAAGGGTGAGAAGTTTCGATTATATCATGCTTGTATATGAATATGTATGTATTTGTTTGAATGTTTGGTTGAAAATACATGTTTTCCATTTGGTTGAACTTGTGAACAATTGATAGAAATCGATGTTTTCACAGGTGAAATTCGATATAAAATGCATAGTGTAGTCGTAATATGCATGTGATCAATTGATGATACTTGTTTTGATGTTTGGAAATGATTTGGTGTGGAAAGGGTGAGTTTTGGACCCTTGGGAACCATGGAACGCAGCAGAAAATTCTGCTTCTGATGCGTACCGCCGGGCGGCGCTTTGAGCGTCGGGCGACGCGAAACTTACGCCCCTGCAACGCCGGGCGAAAGTCAAGAGGCGCTGATTGTTTTGCTTCTGTAAATTTTGGGTTTTTGACATGGGATTTACGCCACTGTTTCGCCGGGAGAAACAAAGGCGAAGGGGGCACCGCCAGGCGAAAAATTGTGCCGCCGGACGCTCCTGGGAATTTTCAATAATTCTGTTTTCTTTAAAAATCCATAACTTTTGATTCGTAACTCGGATCGAGACGTTCTTGGTATCATTGGAAAGCTAATGAGATGTTCTTTCTTATAAAAATGGAGTTGAGATTAGTGGCCGATTTAATTGTGTCGGGAATTTGGAAACGTGTCGTTTTGTCGACCTTTATCGTCGTAATTGTGTGCGATTGATGTGTTATCATGTGATATGCTTTTGATATATATAACGTATAACTTGTATGCTGTTATATAATGTGAATGCATGTGATGAAATGTTGTGATGATGGTTTGTGGCCTTACGGCAAATAAATGCATTGTTTTGGGTTTGATTGCAATGCATGATTATTGATGTTGAGATGGTTCACATGGTTATATATGTACACTACTACAAAACGGCCAAACAACAACGGCAGGTTTACAACGGAATCCTATACACCGTTCTTATAGTGCGTACTGGATGCGCGCACATTATTTTAATTAGAAATCTCAAGGGTATAATAACGGTTTTTATGAAAACCGTGGTGATACAATCTAGCTAGCATGGGTTCGAACCACATCGCCCTCAAATAGTTTATCCCTTGGATGTAAATGCTCCCTTTTTAAGTTTTATTAATATTTAACTAAAAAATAATAAGGATATCACGACGGATATTTCTCAAAACCGTTGTTACAAATTGAAGCTTCTTTTTATGTATTTTAAACACCAAGTATATATATCAATTTATCCATTGAAACAACCCTAACATCAACGCCGTCACCATTGTCGGGAAGAAGACAACAACAACAACAAAGTGTTCTATTTTAAGGTGTTGCAATGTCACATTTGAAGACAAAATCATCCAAAGGTGTTTCTACGTCTTGTTCCAGTGTAAAATCTCGATTTGGAAATTTTTGTGGTTGTGATGGTCGTATGGTTTCGTATCAATGCAAGAAGGGACAAAATAAAGGAAGGATTTTTTTGGAGACGTCCATTTTGGAGGAGCGATGAAACATGTAATTTGTTCATATGGGATGAAGACGTGGGAGAAAGAGATGGAAATGACGATGAGAGCATTATGAAGTCAGAGTTGGAAGCTGTGGGCTATCTGAAGGTTATGTATGAGGATTTAAAGAAAAAGAATAAGAATTTGAAGAACAAACTGAAATCAGAGATATTTTCTGGAAATATCAAGATGTTATGTTTTTTTGTCTCCTTTATGTTTAATATTTACTTTGTTATGAAATGTAATAGTTGAATTAGGGTTCGAATTACATTGTTGATCTTTAAACTGCAGATGCATTGTGAATTACATTGTTGATGTTTAAACTGCAGATGCATTAAGTTAGAAGTTAAGGCACACCTTTTCTTTTTTATTTATTTTAAAATTCATAAATAAAAGGGTTATCACTACGGTTCTTCTGGTTAACCGTAGTGATATATTTATAATGAATAAATACCTATGTATACGGTTTTTATTTATTTTAAAATTCACAGATAAAAGGGTTATCACTACGGTTATTCTAGTAAACCGTAGTGATATATTTATAATAAATAAATACATATCTATACGGTTGTTATTGTTAACCGTTGTGAAATAGTTTACCCATATATAAGCGAAATAACTTTCACTTAATTGACAGTAACGCCGTTGCCTTCAAAGTGAAACCCTAGAACCCATTTTTTCTCTTCGTTTTTGCCATTAGTCGTGAATCTTGTGCTTCATACATTAAGGTATTCTTCTTCTTCCATCTATTGTTAGATATTTCCCATTATCTCGTTTGTTGCATGTTGTTTTTGTTGATTGTTCTCATTTTTTCAGATTCGTTTTCACTACCTTAACAAAGACCATACTTTGGAAACTTCATAATGTTTGTGTTGCTATGGAAAAATGTATAAGAAGCATGAAGCTATGATGAAAACTTCATCCACCTTGTACTTTTTTTTCATAGCATCACGAACAAGATGTTTGTAAATGAAGAAACAACAGTGTAAACAAACTTTATCTAGTTTTAGAAGCAATGAAAAGAAGTATAAGAAGTATGAAGCTTTTGTGTAAGCTTCTTCCTCCTTATATTTCTTTTTCATGGCTTCCCAAACTAGTTCAACATCATAATTGATTCCTGTTCCACGATTAGTTTTATTAAAATGTGCGTTATTCCTGTTCCTCTCTTTACTCATCACTGGATTATGGTTTTAGGGTTTGTTTTCAACTGAGGATGCTCATTTTTGAAGTTTTCTTTGTTTCCTTTTAGGTTAAGGGGATGATACAGGGTGATGATGCTGGTGGAAGCAAGCGTATTATATCAGTTTATAATTTCTGGATCTGGTTAGAATGTTGTTTGAGTTTATCATATTCTATTTACATTGTTTGTTTAACTAACCCTCACTTAAAGTTTGCTGGTGGTAGCAAGCGTATTATATGAGTTTATAATATTTGTATCTGGTATAGAACTTTGTTTGAGTTTATTATATTCTATGTAGATTGTTTGTTTCACTAACCCTCACTTAAAATACATTCAGTTAATTTGACATAGATACTTATAATCTGCAAATTAAGTTGTATTTAAAAACCAACTTAAACAAACCAATGTTGTTTTCTGATTGCATGCCTCTCATCATTTATCTCACGTTCTTTTATATATAGATTATGGTATAATGATCTGGCTCCTTAGATGCATCGCCATCTTCCAATATAGTTAAATCAAAGATGAGGCAAATTATCCAATGTCTTGTTATGGAAATTTAACTATAATCGAAGATAGCGATATATCGAAGGAGTCAGATCAATAAACCACAATATATGTAAAAAAGCGTGAAATGCACGATGAGACGAATGCAATCAGAAAACAACGTTGGTTTGTTTAAGTTGGCTTTCAAGAACAGTTTAATTTGCAGATTATAGACATCTTCATCAAATTTAATCCATGTATATTTATTTAGTGAGGTGTTTGGAAAACAAGCAATCTACATTTAATATAATAAACTTAGGGTACTTATAACAACGGTTATATATTGTAACCGATATCATAAGTAATTTATGTTTTATATAAATTCGCTACTGATGGGTTTCGAACCCATAACCTAAGTGTATGTATCGCAACGGTTTATTATCATAACCGTTGTGATATATGGCGCGCGTCCTTCCTTTCAACAACGGTTTCCAAACCGTTGTAGAAACAGCGAACTTACAACGACAATCTACATAACAAAGCCTTCGCCCGCGTCATTATATGTCATTCCTAATCGTTGTTAAATAGGTTTTTTGTAGTAGTGGTATATGCATTTGATTGTCATGAGTCATTTGTATGCCAAACATCATGATATGCATCTTGTGATGTCGTGTGCCCTTGTGGGGTGTGAGCGACGAAACGATTCCAGAGGGAATCTGCTGTAACGGTCATGTGTCTTATACAAAGAGGATCTAAAGCGAAGTTATAGACGATCATGTGCCTTATACAAAGAGGACCTAAAGCGATCGGATCGTGTGCCTTATACAAAGAGGACCTAAAGCGATCTATAAACGTCGTGTGCCTTATACAAAGAGGACCTAAAGCGACGGGGAACATCGTTTGCCCGACGGGGAGTTACATTAAGTAACAAGCGATGATTCCAATAATTCCTGAGTGAATTAATGATGATGAGAATGATGGATGGATTGGTACCACATGAATAGAGTCGTTGTGTCGGTCTCTGTGTATTTGTATAAATCATGAATGGATTGACTATGTGTGGGGAATTGTGAATTGATTGATTATGTGTTGAGCTCGTGATAGCATTGGTGATTTGATATGCATTTGTGATAATTGCATTGGTTATGGATGATATGTTTTATGTATAAACATATGCTATGTTTTGTGGGGATGTTGTACATTACAATGATTGTATTAATTCTCTATAGTATGCTATATATGAATATATGTGATGTGGTGGTGTGTTTCCATATGTTATAACCTTAGTATGCCTTATGTGTGAATATGTGATTATGTTGGTATAATTGATATATGCTATGTTGTTGGATTATTAGAAATATGTTATGTATCTGTGGCATGCTATATGTATTAGTATGTGATGCTTGTGGTGAGAATAATTATGCATGTGAATTTATATGTGTTTGCATATTATTATGCAATCTTAATTTAGTTGTTATTTCTCACCCTTCTGCTGTGGTTTATTGCCCTATGAGGCAATTGCAGATTAGTATCTTGGAGGCTTTTGTGAAGATTAGTTCTCCATCCTTTTGTCGGTCTGTCTGCTCTGATACGTAACACGGGAGTCGGGGAATGCTTTTTTTATATATGTATACATTTGTTGGATCTATTTTGTATTACCTTTGTATGAATATTTTGATGTTATAAAATAATTTATTTTGTAAAACAAGTCAGTTATGGATCTTTTCGCTTTATTCCATAATTGAACTTTCCTTTTGTTGGAAAAAGTTTCCCTTTTAGGTTTATTCCATTTTGTGATATGTATCAAATTTATGAGCAGTGATTGTGTTTTCTTTCTTTAAATGTGGCATCCTTGTTTCTGTCTAAGAATAAATTTTTTATTCACTCTGATTTATTTATGTATTATTTATTCGCGATGGGAATTGGGGCGTTACATTTTACACGATTGTTCGCGGTTTTAAAATTGTTTAATCTGAAAGAAAAAAATGGGTGGTCGGATAAGAGTTTCACGGAATTGTTTAATTTGCTAAAACAAATGCTACCAGAAGACAACAAATTGCCTGATCATTGTTATGAAGCCAAGAAGATACTGTATCCATTGGATTTGGAGTATATCAAAATACATGCATGCCCTAATGACTGCATATTATACAGGAAATAATATGAAAATTTGGATCAATGTCCAAAATGTGGGGTGTCGCGTTACAAGCTGAAGGACAACAATGGTGATGAAAATGAAAATGACAATGTTAGTAGGAAGAGGCCTCCTGCTAAAGTGTTATGGTACCTGCCAATAATTTCAAGATTCAATAGACTTTTTGCTAATGCAGATGACACAAAGAATAATAGATGGCATGCAGATGAAACAAAATGTGATGGAAACATTCACCATGTAGCTGATTCTTTGCAATGGAAGAAAATTGATTCGTTGTTTCCGGATTTTGGCACTGAGCCAAGAAACCTTAGGCTTAGGCTTGCCACCGATGGAATGAACCTCTTTGGTAATATGATTACTAACCATTCTTTATGGCCTGTTCTTCTCACGATTTACAACCTATCTCCTTCGTTGTGCATGAAGCGTAAGTATATGTTGTTAAGTATGATGATTTTTGGACCACGACAACCTGGAAACGACATAGATGTTTATCTAAGTCTATTAATTGAAGATCTAATACTGTTGTGGGAGGAAGACGTTGAAGTTGATGGTGTATATTCTGGTGAAAAGTTTAAGATGCGTGCAATGTTATTTTGCACAATCAACAACTTTCCTGCATATGGTAAATTGGCTGGATATAGTGTCAAAAGACACAAAGCGTGTCCTATTTATGAATCTGATGCATGTTATCACCAACTTGAGTTTAGAAAAAAAATTGCTTACCTTGGGCATCACAAAATTTTAAAACCCGATCATTCTTATCGTAGATTGCGGAAGAATTTTAATAGAGAGCAGGAGTTTGATATCGCTCATAAACCTTTAACCGGGGATGAAGTTTATGAACGACAGAAACACATTAATATTGTCCTTGGAAAGAAAGGAAAATAAAAGGCTTAATACCATTTTTAGTCCCTTATCTATACCTTTGGGTCCATTTTGGTCCTCTTTCTTTTAAAAGTTTCAATTTGATCCTTTACGCTATCAAACAGAATCAAACAAGTCATTTCCATTAAATATTGATAAACGGCGTTAGAAATTGGGGACGTGGCAGCTAAGGTGGTGACAGACATGACGTGGCAGTTGAGGTGGCATAATGATTTTTTATTATTACATTTAATAATTAATTTTCACACACTTTAATATAAAATAATTGGGCTAAAGCCCATGTTCTTTAAAGTAGTATCCCAATTATCAAGATTTATTATTATAGTGTTAAAAAGTGTTTTATAAACACTTAATATTATTACTACAAATTCAATGTGGGACTTCAATAGAAAAACTGCTAATATTCTCAACAAAAATTCCACAAGCCACAAACTCAACTAAAACATCTTTTGAGAGACTATTTATCTCCTTACCTTGCCAATATATGTTGATTGAGAGACACCACATAACTCTAATGTCATAATATTACCTGCACTGATATGTTGATTTATCACCCTCCAAATATTTGTGATTGCAGCAACAACAGTGGGATGGCAAAATCTAAGAAATGTAGTATAGGCATATATAGAATATCTACTAAAAAATGTGAATACCAGAATACTATCTATATAGCATTTCTATGTCAGAAAATTAAGGTTTTTACAAAATGTTCTTGCTCATCCAACATATGTAAAGAATGTCTCGACCGTATCAAAAAGGAAACATGATGCGCACACATTTTCTCAGGACAAAAAGGAAACACCTTATTTCTACGTTCTACCAGTAACTTTCCTGCTTACAAGTCACATCATTTATGAAACTGTTGGAGCACTTGTTTACAATCCTTTTTGTTGAGCATATTAGCAGTTTTTCTATTGAAGTCCCACATTGAATTTGTAGTAATAATATTAAGTGTTTATAAAGCACTTTTTAACACTATAATAATAAATCTTGATAATTGGGCTACTACTTTAAAGAACATGGGCTTTAGCCCAATTATTTTATATTCAAGTGTGTGAAAATTAATTATTAAATGTAATAATAAAAAATCATTATGCCACCTCAGCTGTCACGTCCTGTTTGTCGCCACCTCAGCTGCCACGTCCCTAATTTCTAACACCGTTTATCAATATATGACGGAAAGGACTTGTTTGATTCTGTTTGACAACGTAAGGGACCAAATTGGAACTTTTAAAAGAAAGAGGACCAAAATGGACCCAAGGGTATAGGTAAGGGACTAAAAAGAGTATTAAGCTAAAATAAAAAGGGCAAGTTATTGAGAAAATATATGGAAAAAGAGGTTTGTGTTCTTTGATCTTCCATATTGGTCAAGTCTCGATGTAAGACATTGTCTTGATGTGATGCATGTGGAGAAAAATGTGTGTGATAGTTTGATTGGAACACTTCTAAACATTCCAGGCAATACTAAAGATAGTAAGAAATCTCGTCTCGATATGGAGGCGATGAGTATACGAAAACAATTTGCTCCAATAGAAAAAGGGAAAAGAATTTATCTGCCTCCGGCTTGTTACACTCTTTGTAAAAAGGAAAAGAAAAGTTTTTGCGGTGTTTGCATGGTATCAAAGTTCCCCAAGGTTACTCATCGAACATCAAAAAACTTGTATCAATGAAAGATCTCAAGTTAATTTGTTTGAAATCTCATGATTGCCATGTCTTGATGTAACAACTTCTACCAATGGCTATCTGTGGCATCCTACCAAAAAATGTGACAGTAACTATCACCAGATTCTGTTTCTTCTTCCATGCCATATGTAATAAAGTTTTTGATTTCAAAAAACTATATGAATTAGAAGATGAAGCTGCCTTAATCTTGTGTCAATTGGAGATGTATTTTCCTCCATCATTTTTTGACATTATGGTTCACTTACTTGTTCATCTAGTTAGAGAAATCAGAATTTGTGGTCCAGTTTATTTAAGGTGGATGTATCCAATAGAGCGATACATGAAGATCTTTAAAGGACATACAAAGAATCATCACCAACCGGAAGCTTAAATTGTTGAAAGGTACATCACAAAAGAAGCTATTGAGTTTTGTATAAACTATTTGTCTGAAGCAGAGTTTATAGGAATTCCAAAGTCTCGTCATGCTGACACTAAAGGTAGAGGTATTCAAGGTTTAAATGTTAAGTCAATGGCTCAGGATATAGTTATTCAGGCACATTTATATTTATATTAAATAATCTTGATGAAGTTCAATCTTACGTGGCTACTCACAAAAGACTTTTGAAGAAAAGATATCCACGAATGAGTGACAAGTTGTTGTTGATCGAGCATAACAAGAAATTCCTAGATTAGTTTAATAAAAGGATACCAAAAGATCATAGTGCATCCGAGACAATTAAATGATTATCGTTTATGCCAAAATTTAATGTGATAACTTGGACTGCATATGACATTGGTCATTATACCTTTTATACAAAATCAAAAGATGATCATAGTAAAATGCAAAATAGCGGCGTTATGGTTGAGGCAGAATCCATGTATTTCTCTAGTTCGAAAGATAAGAATCCAATATTGGCATCTAGTGCGTTCTATGGTGTCATTGAGGAGATTTGGGAGATTGATTATGTTATCTTCAGAGTGCCTTTATTTAAATGCAAGTGGGTTCCCAATAATACTAATGGTGTACAAACTGATGACTTAGGACTCACTCGGGTTGACCTTGACAAGGCAAATTATATGACTGAACCATTCATCATGGCTTCACAAGCTAAACAAGTTTTCTATGTGACCGACCCTTCGGACACATCGAGAAAATGGTCAATCGTTCTCCGAGGAAAATACATTCTTAGTAGTGATGAAAGTTTTGACATTCCTTCTGTTCCTTCTAACACAACAAAATGTCTACCACTTATGATGAAGTTGATAGAGATGATGTGCATGCTATTCGCATCGATCATAATGAAGACATACAGAAAAATTAACAAGTAATTATTATTTTATTCTTTATTCATAATTTAATTAATGTAAGTCATTATTTATAAGTATATTTACTAACAAGTATGATTATTTGAAATTGTAGGTGTTTAAAGTAAATACACGAAGTGACAAGACACCAAGAGACAAGATACCAAGAGACAAAGAAACAAAACACTGTAAGATACAATTATGTGATGTTATATAAAGTTTGTAGGTTGTTTTGTGCCATTTTTCATTTGATGTAATACATATACAATATTTGGTTCTTAATACAATATATGGATTTGATTGATGTAATACAATACAGTACTTCATTATGATACAATTGTTGTTTATGTTCTTATATGCTTAAAAAAATACAGGTTAAAAAATAGAAAAATTTCAAAATGCAGAAAAATGATTTTAAAAAAAGAATATTATTTAACGATGGTTATAGTATATAACCGTGATTGTATAGTGAACGCTGTTCAGAATAATATATTACATCAAAAGATGCGCTGGTGAGAATCGAACTTGGGACCTTTATATAATACAACGGTTAGTTAGTGCAACCGTGATCATATAGAGCGCGCTTTCAGGTTTTCTACAACGGTCATAAGACCGTGATTGTAAGTAGCGCATATACAACCACATCCTTCGTAGCAATGGCAGGTCATGCGTGATATTATTCTTTTTTCAGCCGTTGTTGTATATATTTTCTGTAGTAGTGTACCTTGTCCTGTTACTTGAATATTCCCCTTTTTACCATCATTTCTTGATCAACTTGACGTTATTTATCCAATGATTTGTCCACAATATTCCTTTGGTCGATATTGTCCTTTAAATTTGTCTTAAAATTCTATATTGTTTATAGAATTCATAATTAAAGAAAGATTAGTAAAAGAATTCCTAAAATTAAATTAAATTCCTTAAGTCGTTCTAGTTTTCTGAACATAGTCTGTAGTAATTTTTTTAAAAAATGTTAGTCATAGGTGTCCACTTCATTTAAGATAAGTGATGGAAATAAATTTATTCATGTACTTATCATGTTCTTAGTTTCTCCCTCTGTGTTTTATTATGTAATATATGGTATGAAAAATAATTTGTTATTTCTTTATAATAACCATTATGGTTCTAAGAATAGTTTAGAACAATATTTAAAATTAAAGAAATGCTCAAACATCTTAATCACTTATTATTTTTCATTGCATGAAAAATCTTATTTCGTCGTTTGCTAATCATGTCATAATGTAACCCTTCAATTGCTCAATAGGTGACTTATTATTCTCACATTCGGTTAAGTTATATATATTATTATTTTTATTGTTTAATATATTTTATCTGATCAAGATGTTTTTATTGTTTAATATATTTTATCTAATCAAGATATTTTTATTCTTACCATATATATCTTGTACGATGATCATTATAAATAGGAATTTATTTACTCATATTTTACTACAATAAACTCGTAGTTGATCCAAAATGAAAATCAAGCTTCTTATCTTCATGTTTCTTTGTGCACTAATTCTTATCTCTACTGTGGCTGTTGAGACATTAAAAGATGGGAATCAATGTATATATAAAAATTATGTGTGAATTTGTTTTATTTTTATTTTTATTTATTTAATAAAAGATGTTTGTTATTTACAGTTGATGCAATTGAAGAACCCAAAAGAAAAGTTGGAATGGATAGTTGGAGAGACTGGGGAGGCTCCTTCTGGGGAGAAGAAGAAGTGAATAATGGTGAAGGAGACAAAGATGGAGGACATGGAAGAGGTGAAAAGGGAAAAGGTGAGTACAATAGAAAAGCTATATATTGTATGCCAATTTCTTTCTTCATTTATTATATTTAATAAAAAGTGTTTGTTGTTTTGCATGCAATAAAAGAATCTAAAAATGGAAAGAATGATTGGAGAGACTGGGGAGGATCTTTCTGGGGAGATGAAGCAGGGAATGGTGGTGAGAGAGGCAAAGAAGGTGGACAAGGAAGGGTTGAAAAAGGAAGAGGTGAGATAAATCAAAGTGGAATAGACAATGAAAGTGGAAATTAGGAACAAAGAAGTTCAAGAGGTGGATGGATGGCATATGAAATGACTATGAAAACCAAACTCATGCATGTTTGTATTGTATCTCATACTTAATGTAAAATAAAAGTATCACTTATATCTTACTCAATGTCTGATCTATAATAAGATGAACACCTCTCCTTAAATTAATAGTACTTTCACAAATATTCTTAGATTTTACACTTATATATGTATAAAACGTACCACAGTTTTATGTTATATTAACCATGGTTTTAAATTGCGGTTGCGACTGCGGATGCGGTTGCGGTTGCGGCCAATGCGGTCACTTCGTTGCGCATTGCGGCCGTTGCGGCGTGAAATTATTTTATACGCACATTAAATTCCGGTTCTGATGCGGTAGATTTTGTGTAAGAAATTCACGTGTTGCAGCCTGTTGCGGTAGAAATGCGGTTCTGATGCGGTAAATACCGTTACGTTGCGGCAATGATGCGGTTGTTGCGTGTGATTTCCATTCACACCGCAATTGCGGTCCGTTGCCGATGCGTTGCACGCCGCAACCGCAATATTGCGGCCGCATCAAGTGATGCGGACCGCAATTTCAAACCCTGATATTAACTTGTTTAACTCACTCCTTTTAATTCAGTCAATTTTTTCTCTAAGTTATGTAACTCTTAGTTGGACACTCCATTTGATACCCAATTTTATTGGTTTATGAAAGAGATTTCTAGAAAGGTTGTCTCTGGTCTCTTCACCTCATTCTGGAGTGATGTGTGGAGTGGTCCTATTTCCCAAGCTTTTCTAGATATTTCTTCAGGAAAACGGTAAAGTGAGGGAGATGGGTATTCCAACTGGTGGTGGTTTTATGTGGGATTTTAAGTGAATGAGAGGTTTCTTTGATTGGGAGCAGTCATTTCTCTTGAATCTTTTATAGTTCCTCTAGAGTAGGTCTCTCTCCTTTGAGAGTGATCTCTGGTGGTGGACTCATAGTAAGGATGGTGTTTATTCTATTGCTTTCGGTGTATTCTCTCATGCTTTCTTCTAGTATTCCCTTTGTCTCTACTTTTTCATCTCTTCCCAATCATTCATTGCTTCTCATATGGGAGAGTCTTTCTCCTTCTAAAGGGGTGGTATTCTTCTGGTAACTATTGCAAAATAAGATTCCTACTAGAGTGAATTTCTTCAGGTGTAGGGCGATCTTGGACCTGGAAACGTCTTCTTGTAGCTTATGTCCTAATGAAGAGAAGTCTACTTCACCTCTTTGTGACCAATGAGGTGGATAAATGCACGTGTTATAACGTTTTCGGGTGGCTTGGATGTACTTTAGTGTTACTTTGGTTACTGTATATGATTTTAGATATTGTTAGAAGGTTGGAAGTTCGGCAAAGGTGTATACATGACTTGGTTTTGATCTGGCATGGGATGATTTGATCATTATGGAAATCGTGAAACAATGCTTTATTTTCTATAAAGGAGGTAAACATAGAATATTTATTTGACCAGTGCATTTTCCTTTCTTGGAAGTGATATTTTGGCAGGTCTTTTGGATACTCATGTTTCTATTGTGAGTGGCAGAAGGGTCCTATCATGTGCTTGAGTCATTAGTAGCCCGAGGTGCATTCTTGCTTATTGTGTGATTTTGTAATGGGGATGTACTAGTTATGCTTGGTTCCTAGTTAAGGCTCATAGGTGGCCTATGGGATTTTCTTTTCCTTTGGATTTAATATCTTTCTCTCTATTCTACGATACTTCGTTTTTGGTCCCTTGGTGTTTGTTTTGCATGTGTTTGTTTTGTTTGTTCCACCAGGTTGTTCTAGTACCCTTAGTACCTTTCACCAAATTGTAATTTGTTATTAGCCTTTCTCCCTTAACAATTGTAAGGTGGTTAGGACTTGTCCACGGTGATGAGAAGTCTCGTACAGTGATGTTGCTGTGGTTTTAGAGGACTTGTTCACGTCAGCTGAAAGGCTATAATATATAGTTTATCATATATATATATATATATATATATATATATATATATATATATATATATATTCCCCCCATGAGTAGGGGAGAATGTTAACTACATATTACAGGGAGTTGTGGTACAACTTCTTCTCATATGACCAATGGGAGATAATGGTACTATAAACGTCACATGTTCCAACAGCGTGCTCCCACGTTCTGTGAGAATATTGCATGGGCGATATCTCGCTAGGAGGGGACCCTAGAGTCTCCCCTTTTGGGACACTCACAAATATAACATTATATTGCCCCTCAAGCACGAAGGCTTGTAAAGGGAAACATGCTTTTAAGACTTCCTTTGTTTGGAAAATGAATCCCCCAACTTGAGGCGAGTCCTTTAATTGTAGGCAATCTTATTAATGTGAGGCGAGTCCCTCAACTTGGGGCAAGTCCCTCAGTTGTGGATGACCTTATTAATGCGAGGAGAGTCCCTTAGCTTGTGGTGAGTACCTCAATTGAAAGAGACATTTTTAATGTGAGGTGAGTCTCTCAGCTTGGGAAGAATCTCTAGCTGTAAGGGATCTTATTAATGTGTGTCGAGTCCTTCAACTTGGGACGATTTCCTCAGTTGAAGGCAACTTTTTTAAAAAGAGGCAAGTCCCTCTTTTTATTTTCCCAAGCCCTCTAATTTAGGGGTGGGTCATCTCAGCTTTCCATATATCTCATGATTAGCTAAAATGTTAGATGGGAATGTCATTCAATCACTCAGATGGTCACACTTACTTTTATTTAATGTAAGCTATGATGACATATATTCTGAAACCTTAAATGCTAGTGCCACGTGTCAAAAGTGTTTTGCATTTTTCAAAATTATGGGGGATCCAAAGAGGTCCCTTGTGGTTTTAACTCCCTTACAAAAGTTTCTCCTTCCAATTTATTGCTCTATTTTGCTCTCAAGACTTCTGTAGGATCATCCAAATTGCACAACTCTTCTACACCCCAGGTTCTTCATTTACAACCTTTTTCCAAGTATTAGTTTCCTTTTCTCTCCCTCCCTTTATAGTGAGTAGGGTTTATGAATAAATATTTTCAATAGGGTTTATATTAGCATAAAGTTGTAGGTTTTGAGGGTTATAGTCATCGCCTTTGACGATTGCGATAGTGGTGGTGATTTATTTTTGTTCTAATCTTTTCCCAAGAACAAAAAGACAATGGTTTCCTCTTCTGTCATGCCCAAGGATGAAGAGGAAATTGGACCTTATTACACTTCCGACGAACATATCCTCCATTTTCGGATATAAGTGGCATTTCGTCTTTAGAAAATGAGGAGATGGTTATCTTGGATGCTTGTTCACCGGCGGAGAGGGTGACCATGCCCGTCTCCTATGATCTTCCATCTCCCTATTTTTATTTGTACTTTCCCTTTATCAAGGATACATGGGGTCTTTTCCCCCTTTCCTCTTTTCCATGGAAGTTCTGAGGGTTCTAAACGTTGTGCCCTCCCAGCTATTCCCTAACAGTTGGGGTTTTGTCAGGGCTTTTGAGATCGTCTATAAAGACTTGGAGATCACTCTTACCGTATGAGCCTTTTTCTCATTTCATACTACCATACTTGCGAAAAGTATCTAGGTGTCTTTAGGCAGTCTACCAGAGAAAACCCTTTTTAAAGGTGAGAAAAACACAAGAGGGGGACTTGAATTGTGTTGAATTTTTTCTTTCTTTTAAAAACTCTTGGTCATATTCTAAACACAAGGTATATAATTTGATTCAATCTGAGGTAGGAAATGAATATGAAATGAAAGAAAGAAGAGAGACACACAAAGTTATCCTATTTCCTCCCACAACTTGAGAGTAATCCAGCTACTTTGTACTTACAAGAGATTTTCACTATAATCACACAAGATTAAAAGTTTGCTCAAGTCTACAACCAAGAGACTTCCAATGCTCAAACACTAAAGTAAAAAACTTATATGCTCAAGCACACAAGCAAGAGACTTCCATTGCTTACACACTAAAGCAAGAGACTTTCATGCTTAAGTACACATGCAAGAGACTTCTAATGTTCAAACACTAAAGTGAGTGACTTCTATTCTCATGCACAGAAGCAAGAGAATTCAATGCTCAAACACTTAGTAAGAGACTCCTAACAATCTATCTAACAGCTAAAAGATTGTTTAGGTAATACATTTGATATACAATCAGAGGTGTAGAAAGAATACAATGCAAATACACTCTTTAATACTTAGGGATTTCGAATGTATATGAGGATAAGAAATCCTAAGTTCTGCTTCTGCTATTATTTTGGCAGAGTAACTTATTTTTTAAATGTAATTAGAATCATTTTTGTTCTTTAAGTCTTCATCTCCTTAAATAGAGAAGAAAAAGAGTCGTTGGAGAACTTGCACAAGACAGTCCTTGAGAAGCTTCAAAAGATATTTTGAGATGTTTCTTCAAATAGTCAAGGTCAGTTCCATCCCAACTAACTCTAAGAGAAAATAGAGCTTTAGATCTTCACGTGACAAAGTAAGCTCAAAGGTGAACAATGACCTATTAGAGTCACCTTGGTCCTTGCGCTTTGACTGGCTCAGGTTCTGATCTTCAGAAGCAAACTTCTTCAAAGTCTAGTCATCATAGGATGACTCATTTAGACTCTGACCTTCCGACGTTGGCTAATGACTTCTCGACAAGTGCACCAATAGTGTCGCAGTAATAAAAAGATATCAATTCCACAGGACTACTATTTAACAAAACAATGGTCGTGCAAGTATAAAAAGTAACAATTGGGGGAGGGGGTTTTGAGTTTGAATGCGAAAAATAAAAGTTGTTCTGAAATAATGCGAAAGTAGTCAGGTTTTGTATAAAATCTCTTATTTATCCCCTGTTGATGTTTAATGCATTACATGAATGAGAAAGTCATTATACTTCCACATCGAATTAACAAATCCACTATACCAAATCCCTTGGTGTAAAGCTCACTAATTCCTACTCGGAGTCTCTTATCCCTATTCAACCAGCGTAAGTGAAATTAGGTAATGCAATAGGAAGTATTTCAAATGCATCTACTAGAGGTCTCCTATCCTTATTCAACCAACATAAGTACAATAATTGCCCTAGTTCAAATGCACACACTAATGGTAAGTATATCCTATGCGCTCAAGATCAGATGAAAAGTGTATCTCACATAAAAAGCATTAAGCAAAAGAGGCAATTAAATAGAAATATAACTTAAATTATTCATGCAATGACAAATTAAACGTATGTCCTAACATGTTCAAAATAAGTTCATCAAACAAAACCTAACTTAGAGATGTTTAGATACACATAACGATACAATAAAATACTAAACAATAAGATGAATATTGCATCTTGAAATTCTTGAAGAACTGGCCTCCAATGGTTTCCAGTGCTCTCAAAATCGCCCTCTTGGTGCTCGTTATCATCACGTTTAGGAAAAATTCGCAGCACCCTTGAAAAGATGCCAAAAACTCCCTTTTAAAGATGTCAAATTAGTCCAGAACGCGTCAGAATATGCCCAGAAAAAGACCTATCGCGCACATGATAGTTTTGATCATGCACATGATGCTGACAATACCTTCCTATCATGTGCGCGATGCTGCACGTGATTATTCCAGCGGTTGCATGCTTTTGCTCCTTTTTCCATCAAATTTTCATTAAGTCCTTATTTCTTCATACTTGGTCATTTTTGCATATTTATTTTGTTTTTATTTTTCATTTTTGGTCATCTTTGATTTTTTTTGATCTGTTTCTTCGACAGAAAGCATGCAATGACAGAGTGTCATCATTGGCCTCTTCAGAAGTTGACTTCTTCATAGTCTGGTCTTCAACTTCTGATCCATCAGATTTTGTTCTTTAAGCTTCGCTTTAGATGTTCATAGTTAGAACCAATACCTGAATTCTTCATGAAATTTTAGTTTATGCTCCTACACACTTGATCAAATATAAGTATACTCAATTGTTCTTTAAATACTTTTTTATCATCAAAACCTAAGGGATATGGGACAATCCAATTTTGTTCCAACACTTTTTATGTCTCACTCTAATAATTACAAGAATTAGAGAGACATGCTCGCCTATGAGAGTGGGCGAGAGGGTCTCTTGGAGTGTTGGGGGCTAATGGATCCCCTATTTACCTTAGCCTAGACGAATGATCCAGTGGCGATCACGAGATACAAAAAGAAATACCTTACCCTTGAGGAGGCAAGGATTTTTTCGTTTTTAGGGGAAGTTTGAAGTTATTGACTGGTGCACAATAATTAAACTGTGGCTGGAGGGCGACAATGGCTGGAGGGTGGCGATCATCTCGCCATTTACCTATGTAAATTTGGATACCCTGTGTTATTTTGTAGTTATTTACAGACAATATATATGACATCTATGCATTGTTTTGTAGATCATATTGCAAATATTTCTACATAAGAGATGAGAAAAATATAACAGAGGATTCAGGCTACTCGTGGGGAGACTGATAGCCTCAAGAGTCACCCATAGGGCTTTACCATCAAGGAACATAAGAGTTAAGCTGAGGACCTAACTCCATATTTTCCCCGTGTGAAAGCCCAGATGTTAGAACAAGGCTCTTCTCTTGTTGGTATTGCCAAACATGTTTCAAGGAAGGCGAGCATTCAGATTCCACCTAAAGGCAAGGTTCACCACCTCTTCCTACTTTGTGGAGTGACACCAATTTTGACACTTTTCAATTGAATATTTCTCACATCCTTTTCTCTAAGGAGTTTCCTAGTGACTACCATGCTTTATGATCTAAATTGGCCAAGATAATTGTAAGCATGAAAGATGACCTTCTTCTGAGGGCTTTGATGCTGGAGGATGTTGATCGAGAGAGGCGAGATAAGGTTGAGAAGAAGATGAATGCGAAGATCCAAAAGTATGCAGATGTCTATAATGAGATCCATATGTTGTTGAAGGCCCTACAAAACAACAAAGATACATGGGAGTAAAAGATGGAATATGTGAATGTCAAAGATGTGGAGATCGTTACTAAGGAGAAATCTCTGCAGGAGTCTCTAGAAGTCGCCCTCTCCTCTAAAAAGGAGATGGATGGGGAGTTTTTATAGCTTACTAATGAGATGGTGTCAACCTTTGGTGTTTAGTTTGAGCGGGCAAAAGAGTAGGTTTTCCTCTTTTATCCCAACCTAGCTCTTAGCAAATTGGACTTTCTTAAAGTTTTCAGTGATGACCACCTAGTTGATGAAGAGGTGGTGGCCCCTTCAGAGCCTAAAGATTATGCCCCTTCCAAGGACACCTAGGATGAGGGTAGGGCGATGTGAAGAGGTGAATTTAGAGCCCCTAGTTCAGAGGATATTGAAAGGGAGGAGGAAATTCAGGAGGATAATTGATGTTTGGGGTCTCCTTTTACTATTTCTTGGCCTTTGGTTACCCTTTGTTGTATTAATTTTGCCCTTTAGGGGGATTTTTGTAATTTTAAAGATAGCAGCGCCCCTTGGGCATATTTTTTGTTAACCGGCTTTATTGTTATTTTCCTGGCATTTGATTGAGGAATATCTTCTAGCATAGTACTCTCTTGTGGAAGGGCTTATACCTATTGGTTCACTTATAAAGGGAACATTAAAGATCAATTATGCAGCAAGGATCCCACTTAGGGTTCCAACATTTTGATCGCCTCTTAGGGCGACAAGGATCCAACATAGGGATCCAACATTTGGTTGCGTCTTAGGGCGGCACAGATCCCACTTAGTGGTCCATCATTTTGATTTCCGCTAAGGGCGGAAAGGACCTCATTTGGAGATCAAGCATTTTGATTGTCTCTTAGGGCGATAAGGATCTCACTTAGGGCTCCAACATTTTGATCGCCTTTTAAGGTGATCTTCTCCCAAGCTTATCGGTTTCTTAGAAAAAGGGAGTAGTCAGGAAACACAGATTCTCTAAAATAATAAAACAAGGGGCCACATTAAAAACGCTCGTCTTATGTAAAGCACTGAGGGAAAATAGTGCACACCATACAATAAAATGTCCTTACAACTAGCAGCGATACAATACTCGTCTATAAAAATTAACAACAAAATGACTAAACAACAGTAAACAAAACAAATGAATGACAGTAATACAAGTGGTTATAGAGGGCATTCCATCCAGGAATTAAATCCTCAGACTCCTCACTAGTTAGAGGGGGAACCTCCTCACCTTTTTAGGTTTCTTCTGGAGGCTTTATTCCCAAGCCCACTTTCCTAAATTTTCACCTAGGGGTGGACTCTTTTAAGCTTGAGGATTTCTACATAACATTTTCTAGCGATATCCTAACCTCCTCAGATAACTACCACTCGCCCATTAGAGAGCAGGCACTTCATGCATAAACACAAAGTAGATAAGGCGACACCTAACTCGTTAAAAGTCAGACACCCTATAATCTTATTGTAAGAAGAGGGGGCATCAATAACCAAATACCTGACCTTAATTTCTTTGGCTTGGTCCTACTCTCGAAAGGGGGTCTTTCGTGTGATATATCCTTTTACTTGCACATGCTCCCTAGAGAATCCAACTAGCGACCCCTTGAAGGGTTTCAAGTTCTCTGAATCGAGGCAGAGTTTTTCAAACTCGTACCAATATAAAATGTCGGTAGAACTTCCTTAATCTACATGGACTCTTTTGATCTTCCATTCATCACATATGATAGTAATGACCATGGGGTCATCATTGTGAGGGTAGATACCGACTCCATCTTTCTCAAAGAAGACGACCGTGGCTTCTGATGTCGCTGTCTCACCTTCGCTTTTATTATTGGAGAATTTTCACAAGAGAGTCTTAGAGAAGCTTCAAAAGAGACGTTGACATGTTTCTTCAAATAGTCATGTTTGTTTAAATTTTGTTTGAAATCCCTTTGCTACGAAAGAAGTTATCAGCTGCATCTCAACTGACTCTAAGAGAAAATAGAGCTTTAGGTTTTCACGTGAAAAAGTAGGCTCATATATTAACAGTCACCTATTAGAGTCACCTTGGTCCTTGGGCTTTGTTTGGCACAGGTTTTGATCTTAAAAAGAAGACTTCTTCAAAGTCTAGTCATCAAAGGTTGACTCCTTCAGACCCTGACCTTCAGATGTTGCCCTCTTCAGAAGTTGACTTCTTTAGAGTCTATTCTTCAACTTTTGATCCATCAAATTTTGTTTTTTAAGCTTCTCTTTAGATGTTCATAATCAGAACCAATACTTGAATTCTACATGAAATTTTAGTCTATGGTCCTTTACACTTAAACAAATATTAGTATACCATATTGTTCTTTAAATATTTTGTTATCATCAAAACCTAAGGGATATGGGACAATCCAATTTTGTTTCAACAATCTTCCTATTTTTGATGATGACAAACAAAAGTATGTAAAAACAATGGTTTTTAATTTAATTAACAATTTGATGTCAAGGTCTGAGGTTTGTAAGCTCCCCTTCAGTCTAAAAGTCCATAGGGTGAGATTTGTAAGATCCACCTAAGTCCTATCCAGGTAAATTGAATTTAAAAATTTAAAGCACAATAATAATTCTTCAGAATTTATGCAAAGATAATAACTGTTAAATTTTAGGTGCTTAAATACTTCTATATCTACTCCCCATTTTGTCATCAACAAAAAAAAATTTAAGAAAATAGAAAAGATACTGAAGAAAAATATATTTCAATAAACGAAGAAGAGAGTCAGATTTGATAAAACATGTCAAAATAATTTATAAGACAAAATCAAATGGTTTTCTAAATCCTAAAGTCCAGGGTTTTTGCTTCAAAAGCTCCGGGATAACCATGAGATTAAAACCGATATCATCTTGTCTTGCAATCATAGTCTTCAACTAAACATCCATCTCTTTTTGTTTGGCAGCAACAGAAGTCAATTTCTTATCCAAATGGTCATGCTTCTAACTAGAATAAGCTACAGACTCAAAAGAGAAATACTTCAAATTTTGTAGAATTGTGTCTACAGAGGTTCTGGGAGTGTCCCATTTAGCTGCATATGTTATGGGATCAGATACAATGAGCCTCTCAGCAACCAAAATCTTAACACTATAAAAAATAACAGCCTTAAACTCTTCCATTTGGTATTTTATGTGAGTTGGAAGGTTTAGGTTCATAGTGGGGTGAAGATTATAAGGGCTAGGTAGAGCCACTATGTCGGATTCTAACACAACATCTACTTCCCTAGAAGGTGAGAGCTGATGGTCAGATGGTTCATATTGTTAGTCAAAGTGGGGTTCTGATACAGTTTGGTCATTTGTGGAATCTGTAGGAGGTTGGTTTTGGGTATTGTTCAAAATCTTTTTGAGTTTCAATGTGAGGTTGAGATTGAACAAGAGTTAGTTGAGATTCAGGAATAGTTTGGGTTGGAATTTCTTATTCAAGTTGAGGCAAGTTTTGTTGTTCTGGTATTGGTTGGTTTATGATATCTTGTTCAATTTAAAATTGAATTGGAATTTCAATCTAAACAAAATTTGGTTGGACAGGTTCAACATAAGGTGTGGTTTTAAGAGGAATGACTTGGAGAGGGATGATATTGAGAGGACTTAAGTCTGATTCACCAGAATTGGAACTTGAGCTAGAACTAGAAGACTTAGCACTAGAAACCTCAATGGGTGATTCAAGCATAATGGTAATGTTTTATGGTTGTTAAGAATAAAAAATATATGCTAGCTAGTTATGATTAGAAGATAACTCACCAGCTAGGTGATTTGTTAATTCTTCTAGAACAGATGTTGTAGGGACAATTTCTTGTTGAGAAAAGTCCTTTAGCATCTGAGCAACATTGAGAGAATCTGATTCATTGGATGGTTGGGGAGATGACATGACAAGACTCATTGATAGGTTTTGGTCATGTTTTGGCGAAGGTGTGTGTTCTGATGAGGGTTTAGGTAATTGAGGCGGTGTTAGTGTGGGTGATTTAGTCATGAGAGATGAATTGGAAGAATTTACGTTATTATTTGAGATAGAATTCAGATGAATACCTATGGAGACAAACTCTGTAGCATATGAAGCAAGTTGTTCTTCTTCCTCATTGGCCTCAAGAATCTAAGTAGTAGCTTCTTCTGACACATCAGAACTGCCAAAAATAGAAGGACCCTCAACTTCCTTTTCCATAACTTTTGCGTCAACTTCAGCTTTTACTTGCTTCAACAGAACTTAAGCAATATAAGGCTTTTCCATAGCCTCAATGAGTAGAGCAGATGATATCAATCTTGCCCCTGGTTTCACAACATTGGTTTTCTTTATCAGAGGTTGTTCATCTTCTTCATCAACTTCTGGTAGCACCATCTTCCTCAACTTCTTGTTCTTTGAATGATCATCCAAATCAGAGGTATCTTGCCAGTGGCTCTACTCCTAGTCTTAGTAGGCATCAAGACATTTGTGGAGACCACTTCTTGAACTTCCTTCTGAACTTCTGTCTGATGTACAAACTTCCTCTTCGGTGGCTTTTGAACCACATTCTCAGTATCAAAAGCAACTTGCTTCCTTTTTCTTGAAGGCTTGTACACACTACTTTCAGGAGCTTATGGAATTTCCTTCATGGTCAGAGTGACTCCAGTCTCTTCCCTAGTCATCTTAATATATTCCAGAATGACTAAAGGATTTTCTAGCTTTGATATGGGTGGGAATTCATCAATATATATAGTCTTGTCATTCTTGATCCTGAGGCATGCATGAGGTTAAATGACATATTTTTTTCTTGATAATGTTCATATTCCCCAGCACAACAGCTGAGAGAATATTCCCATATACTTCCTCCATGTCTTCATTAGTACAAAACGCATCAGAGTATCAATCAACCTACTCTAATGAAATAGTTCAGAAAGAAGCCTTGCATAAGAGACATTCATCTTATTATGTTTTGTGCTTTCCTTGATTGCCTCACACATGTGATTGAAGATGTATGAAGGAATGTTTATTATCTCTTGGTTGACTAAAAACCATATGAAGTTCTTGTGATCCAAATATATCTAATTAGTACTCCCTTATCTTGGAATCAAGTTGCCAACCAAGATTCTAAATAGAAGACCCAATTCCCATGTTCTTCACTTTTATATAGTGTTCAAATTTGAGAAACAAAGGTTGCTTGATCACACAAGATTATAGACTACTATATTTTGTGTTCAATGCACATCTACCAATGTTATCCATTTTTAGAAGCTTGGCAATGTGACTCTGAGTGACAGTCACATTTATCCCCTTAACAACAAATCTTATCTCAACATCCTTGAATTCCTCCAGACACATCTCAACCCTTGACTTTCCGTAGAGATTTATATTCTCAGCATTCTTCTGATTCTCTTCAAGAGCAGCAAAACCTTCATCATAATTTCATCCCTAACCCATAAATCCTTAACCAAGTAAGGAAAAGTAGAACCATTCAACATTTCAAAGTAGTTCATCCACCCTTGAGCTTCGAAATAGGATTTTAATGGAACCCTATTAACCCTAAAAGACTCGAAGTCAACAATCTGCTCAATGATCAACTTTAGATCCTCTTCTCTAAGCATCAAAGTTCTATGCTTGATTTGGATAACTTTACAAGAGTCTACAACCATTGGAACTAGATCTGATAAAGACACCATAACACTGGAGTTTAGGGTTCTAAAGAGGTTTTGAGAAAAAAAATTGTTTTTTTCTGAGGAGGATTGAGAACGAAAATGTTGGTAGTGAAGAATGTGTGTGTGTGTGTGTGTAGTAAAGAAACGTTTAAGTTCCTTTGAGTGTAAAAAGGTTTTTATTTTGAAAGAAACAAAAGTTAATAACAAATGGGTGCTAGACACAACATTCAAACCATTTCCATCATTAACCACTAGTAATTACCCAACATCTCAGAAACCAAGTGTCAGAAAACCTTCCATATTCATGACACATAAGTTGATACGTGTTAAAAAAATTCTCCACTTATATGCTATCAGAGATAATTAATCAAATTATGAGCATCAAAGACTGCGTTGCATCAGATGCTACTATCCATCATAAGCTAGTTCAGAGCTCCTGATCACAGTAGCTTCTGATCATCATCAGACTCTGATCCTCCATTCAGAAACATGCACTAATATTTAACAAAATGAAAGTTCAGATTATTTTTTATAAAATCAAATCTTTCAATAGTAAGGGGGTTGGTCAATATATCAACCCATTGAAAATCAGTGTCAATGAACTGTATATTTATCACACCCTTTTGAACATAGTCTCTAATAAAATGATGTTTTATTTCTACGTGCTTGGTTCTAGAATGTTGAAAAGATTCTTTGTCAAACAGATAGTAGCAGTATTATCACAAAATATTGGAATAATGCTTCCACTTATCTGATAGTTTTCCAACTAATATTTCATCTAGAGTAGTTGTGTACAAAAACTTGCAGCTGAGATGTATTATGCTTCTGCTATAGAAAAAACAACAGTTGTTTGTCTTTTACTAACCCAGGATCTAAGGTTTTCACCTATTAATTGATAACTTCCTACCAGTAGATTTTCTCTCAATTATATCCCCAACATAGTTAGAATCACACAATCCAACTAGCTTAGAATCTAGGAATTTTTTATAAACCAACCCTAGATTGGTTGTTCCCTTCAAATACATAAAGATCCTCTTAACAGATGTTAAATGATTCTCTCTAGGATTTGATTGAAATCTTGTACAAAGACAAACACTAAATAAAATATATGGTCTAGAAGTTGTTAAATAAAGTAAGGAACTAATCATACCTCTATATAGCTTCTGACAGACCTTGGTTCTGCTTTCCTCTTTGCTCAGATTGCAGGTTGGATGCATATGAGTGTTCATTATCTTGCAGTCATCTAGATTGAACTTCTTTATAAGCTCCTTTGTGTATTTTGTCTGATGTATATAGACTCCATCCTTGCATTGATTGATTTGAATACCAAGGAAGAACTTCAGTTGTCCCATCATACTATCTCAAACTCATCCTTCATTATCTTTGAAAATTCTTGAAAAAGGAAAATATTAGTTGATCCAAATATAATATCATCTACATAAACTTGGATAATTGAGATATAATTTTTAAGTGTATTTCTGAAGAGTTTAGTGTCTACTTGCCCTTTCTGAAAAATCATTTTCTATCAGAAAATTACTCAGTCTCTCATACCAGTCTCTGGGAGTTTGTTTGAGTCTATATAGTGATTTCTTAAGTTTGAAAACATAATGTGGGTGAACTGAATCCTCAAACCTAAGTGGTTGTTTCACATACACTTCTTCAGAAATGACTTCATTTAAAAATGCACTTTTAACATCCATTTGGTATAGAGTAATTTCATGATTAATGGTATAAGAGAGAAGTAACCTGATTTTCTCTAACCTTGCAATTGGTGCAAATGTTTCAGTGAAATTTATACCCTATTGCTGATTGTAGCCTTGAGCTACAAGTCTAGCCTTATTTCTTACCACTTCTCCTTGCTCATTGAACTTGTTTCAGAATACCCATTTTGTTTTAATAATGTTCTTCTACAAAAGTTTGGGTAGTATATTCCATACATCATTTCTTTTAAATTGATTTAACTCTTTTTGGATAGCCACAATCCAACCATTATTAGAAAATACTTCATCAACAAAAGTGGGTTCACTCATGGAGAGGACTCCTAACATTGAATGCTCTTCTCTGAAGGTAAACCTTTTCTTTCTAGGGCTATCTATGTTTCCAAGAATTAACTTTTTCATATGAAAAGACTTGTACTTGAAGGTCTTCTTGGATTGTGATTCATCAGAGGAGCCATCTTGAGCTTCTTCAGAATCTTGAACATTTGGATGAGCTTCTATGGTTGGATTAACTTCTGGATCACCAACTTATGAAGTTATAATAGCTTATGAACATCTAGCTTCTGATGGATTGTTAGCTTATGAACTTCCAACTTTACGCATAAATTATTTCTTAACAAAATACATAATCTAGTACAATTGTTCACAATGGTTCTAATCCCAACACATATTCTTTCAATACCCAATCAAAAATTATGCATATAAATTTCTGCATAAATTATTTCAAAAATTAACGCTTAAAGTAGAAAAATTTGGCAATCCTAATTCACCTCTTATAGATTTCATCTAATATTGATAAAAATTTCAACCACGCTTTGAATATTTATTTCTTTTTGATTTGTTTGTTTAGTGCTTGTTCTTTTTATTAGGCTCACATGTCAAGGATAATTCCATGTGAAAAATGCAACTACCTCCGTTCCATAATAAGTGATTTATTTGGAATAAAAGAGTGTTTTAAAATAAATGATCTATTTCAATTTTCAATGCATCTTTTCTAATTTTATCCTTTAATTAATATTACTTTCATTATTCCCATTACATGATAAGGATATTTTAGTAAAAATATCATTGTCTCTCATTCATTTATTCCTTTGTCTTAATATGGTGAAAAAGTCAACTGAATCACTCATTGTGGGACGGAAGGAGTATCTTCTTTTTCATAAAGTCCTTGGTATATGGAATCATTTGATTGAGCATTGAAAGAATATTTGGTGGTATTATAACCATTATGGATAACTATACTAGATGTTAGCGTAATTCAAGGTTGTATAAATAGTAGAAATTTCCATTCACTACTTGGACCATCGTAACTTGTGTGCTATGTAAGCCTTCTCACAATTTGAATTTAGTATTATGCCAAAACTATGTTTTAGCATATGTGTTGTAACGCCCCAGTTTTGTCTTATTTATTTAATCGAGTCGATTTAATTATTTTTATTTTATATTATTATTTTATTCTTGACTTTTATTTGACAATATATTATTTTTCATCGCTGTTTATGTTTTATCGCATTTTGAGAGCGTTTGCGAGATATTTGGACTGAGGGGTAAAATAGTCTTTTAGGGGTTTAGATATTTATATAAATAGAGATTAGAGAGAAATAGAGATAAAGGAAAGAAAAAGAAGAGAAAGAAAAGGAGAAGAAAGAAAGAGAAAAGAGGAGAAAGAGGAAAATCGACATAACTCCGTTTCGAGCGCGATTAATCGGGTAAGGGTGAGAAGTTTCAATTATATATTGCTTGTGTATGTATATGTGTTGTTTGTTGTAATTGTTTTGGTTGTTTGCAACTTTTCGAATCGATTGGAATTAGGAGCAATTGATAGAAATCGATGTTTTCGCGGATGAAATTCGATAAAAACAGAGTAGAATACTTGTTGTTAGGTTTGGATCATGTTTTGGTTGTTATAGTATGTTTTGGAAGTGTTTGGGTGGAAGAAATGATGTATTTTGACCCCAAATGACCTATGTTATCGCTGCTGGAAATTCTGGGTTTCGCAGGTTCGCATTGCGAGCCAAAGCAAAGGAAACAGCGAACATTCGCTAGCCGTTCGCATTGGGAACTTTGGGTCTTTTTGCTTCTGCCACGGTTCGCTGGGAGCTTCGCACTGCGAACGTGACAGATTTTCAGTTTTTGTTTCCTTCATAACTTTTGATCCGTAAATCGGATTGAGGCACGGTCGGATGCGTTGGAAAGTTAATTCAATGCTATTTTTGATATTGGAGTAGGCACTTATGTTTATGCCTTGTATTGATAAGAAAAATATGGAAAAGTGATGTATGTGTGAAAAGTGTGGTTTATGTTTCCGCCATAACTCCCGAATCGCGAGTCCGATTGATGTGGGACTTGAGGCAATAGATAGATAACCTAATATGCTATTAAATGGTGATGTTAGACCATGATTTAACCAAGAATAATTGGTAGGGGGTGATTAGTGGTTTGTAGGTTTTGTTGTGTTTGTTGGTGTTCGATGTGATATGTTATCGTCATATAAATGTGGGTCTTTTGTGCTATCTATATGATGTTGATGCATGTGATAATGATGTTGTTATGATGTGTTGTGGGTAGCCTTTGTGGTGTGAATCCCTTGTGGAAGTAATTGTGATTGCATGATTGTTGTGGTTTGTGGTTTGTGATGAAATGCATTGTTTGAAGTGTTTTCAATGCATGAATAATGATGATGAGATAATTCATATGGTTGAATTGTGAAGATCCATTTGATTGTCATGAGTTCTTATGTGTCAAGCATCATGATATGCATCTTGTGATGTCGTGTGCCCTAGTGGGTGTGAGCGACGAAACGGTTCCAGAGGGAATCCGCTATAACATCGCGAGCCTTATACAAAGAGGACCTAAAGCGATGATTATAGACGATCGTGAGCCTTATACAAAGAGGACCTAAAGCGATCGGATTGTGAGCCTTATACAAAGAAGACCTAAAGCAATCCATAAACGTCGTGAGCCTTATACAAAGAGGACCTAAAGCGACGGGGAACATCGTTTGCCCGACGGGGAGTTACACTAAGTAACAAGCGATGATTCCAATAGTTCCTGAGTGAACTAGGGTCGAGAATGATGGATGGATGGTACCGCATGTGCATTGCATAGAGTCGTTGTGTCGGTCTCTGTGCATTTGCATAAATCATGAATGGATTGATTATGTGATTATGTGTGGAAAATCATGAATGGATTGATTATGTGATTATGTGTGGAATTGTGAATTGATTGAGTATGTGTTGAGATTTATTATTGGATTGGTGAATTGATGTGCATATGTGATAAATGCATTGGTTGTGGATAATATGTTTTATGTATAGGCATATGCTATGTGATGTGGTGATGTGTTTCCATATGTCATAACTTTGGTGTGCATTATGTGTGAATGTGTTATTATGTTGGTATAATTGATATATGCTATATGTATTGTATGTGATGCTTGTGGTGAGAATAACCGTGTACGTGAATTTATATGTTTTGTGTAACGACCCAGTTTTCGTGTGCGTTTTATTTAATCGAGTCGTTTGATTATTATATTATTATTTTATTTTATTTTCGACTTTTATCTGAAAATATGTTATTTTTCAATGTTGTGATATTTTATCGGGTTTTGGGATCGTTTGTGAGATATTTGAGTGTGGGGGTATTTTGGTCATTTTAGGATATTTTTTATTAAGTAAGTAAAATAGAAAATAGTAGAGAGAAAAAGAGAAAGAAAGAAAAGGAAAAGAAAGAAAAAGGATAGAAAAGAGAAGAAGAAGAGAAATAGTGGAAAACTTGGAAAAATCAAAGAAAAATCAACTTCTAGTATCGATTTAATCGGGTAAGGGTGTGAAACTCAATTATTGTATACTTGTATATGATTATGTATGTATATTTGTGATGTTTGTTGGATTGAAATGGAAATATTTTAGTAAACCCATTTTTGGTAAAATCGATTCGAAATTGATTAAATGTGTTGAAAATTATGTTGTTAGTGTCCCTTATTGTTAGTATATGATAGATGCATGTTGTTAGTAAGTGTATTGGTGTTTTTCTGGGTATTGAGTGATGATTTGGAGGGTTTTGGATTGGAACCCGTATGAACAATTATGCAGAAGAATTTTTCTGAGATTTCCAGGTCATACGCGTATGGGGCATGTTTATACGCGTATGAACCTTGGCAATACGCATATGGTGGGCGAGCCATAGGGCCAATACGCGTATGGGTTGCTTATTTTCTCGGCCATCTGCCCATTTGCGTATGATACGCATAGAATTTTGGGGCAATACGCGTACGGGCTTGGGCATTACGCGTACGGGCATTTACACGTGAACTTTGGGAAAAGATGAGTCTCTGCTCATACGCGTATGGCCCATGGTGGTATGCGTATAAACAGGACTTTTGCACAATGTGACTTTTCAAAATATCGTTTTTCATTTTCGTTCGTAACTTTTGATCCGTTTATCCGATTTTTACATTCTTGGTATCGTTGCGTAGCTATTGAGCTGTACTTTCTTGTTATGATGATTTTGGAATTGTTAGCCAATTTAATTATGTCGGGAAGTCGGGAATAGTGTCGGTTGTCGGCTTTTGTCGTTATACTTGTACGTAATTGATGTGTATTGTGCAAGGTGATGTTGTATGATGTAAACGTATGTGTTTAGATGATGTTGTGACGAGTTGTGGCCGTATGGCAATTAAATGCATTGTTTTGTGCATAAGTGCAAAGTGTGATTTTATCGATGTGAATGAATATGTGTGTGTGTGCATATTAAATGTCATGGGTCTTTGTATGCCAAGCATCATGATATGCATTGTGGAAACGTCCTGAGTGATGGTTTGGATTCCAGAGGGAATTCGATATAACTTCGTGTGCCCATGTGGGGTGTGAGCGATGATTATAGACGATCATGTGCCCATGTGGGGTGTGAGCGATCGGGTCGTGTGCCCGTGTGGGGTGTGACCGATCCATAAACACCAAGTGCCCTTGTGGGGTGTGAGCGGTGGGGAACATCGTAGGCCCGACGGGGAGTTACAGTGATGTAACGAGCGATGGTTCTAGCAGAGTTCCTGAGTGAACTAGTGATGAGAAACAATGGAAGTCGGTACCGCATGTGCATATGCATAGAGTCGTTGTGTCGGTCTCTTGCATTTGCATAAATCATTTATGGTTGGTTATGTGTGGATTTATGGATAAATTGATATATGGTTATGTGTTGGTGATGGAAATATGAATTATACCTTATATTGCATTGTGTTTGAATTATGGCGTGAGTTGTGGTGAGAAACGTATATATGTGTATTTTTGTGTTATATATAATTATATGCAAATATATTATGGTTGTTTTTCTCACCCTTCTGCTGTTTTATAATGCTCTATGAGGCATTGCAGATTAGAGTTACTGGAGGTATTTTTGTGAAGCTTTGCGTCTTCATTCTTTTGTCGGTCGGTTCTGATATGTGACACCGGGTAGTTAGGGAGGCCGTTTGTGATAATTGTATATTATGTATATGTATATCTTTTGGCTTGTGCATGTACAACTTGATGTATGACAAACTTTTTATGATATATATATATATATATATATATATATATATATGTATGTTATTCAATTTTAGATTTTCCGCTTTTATTCTAAAATCTGAAATGTGGGTGTAAGGAACTAAGTTCCTCTGTTGATTGCTACCCCACTGTTGCATATCTTTATGAGCAGGTGTTGTATGAATTGTTTCAATTTGATGTGACCCTCCCGGTCTATGCCATGATAATTTAAATATACTCTGACGAAATTTCGAATTTTCTTTTACTGCTTTTTATTAATTGGGGGTTTAGATTGGGGGTGTTACATTAAGTGGTATCAGAACCAGTTTGTGTCAGTTGTGTCAGTCCTTGTTGGTCGTTGTGGTTGGTTGAGCTGTTTGTTTAACCATAGTTTCTGTTATTGGAAATGAACAGAATATGGCTGGTAGGAATGATGCTGCTTTGGCTGCGGCTATGCAAGCTATGGCTCGTGCTGTGCAGGGTGCACTTAATGCTGCGGGTAATGATGATTTCAGGAAGAACAAACCGCCTGTCTTCAAGGGAAGATATGATCCGGATGGTGCACAGATTTGGCTTAAAGAGATTGAAAGGATTTTCTGAGTGATGGATTGTGATGAAGATCAGAAGGTGAGACTAGGTACTCACATGTTATTGGAAGAAGCTGATGATTGGTGGGTTAGTACTCGACGTGTGTTGGAAGCTGCAGAAGAGGAAGAAATTACTTGGGAAGTTTTTAGCCGGGAGTTCTTGAGGAGGTATTTTCCTGAAGATGTGAGAGGGAAGAAGGAGATTGAGTTCTTGGAGCTAAAGCAAGGTAATATGTCTGTAGTTGATTATACTGCTAAGTTTGTGGAACTTGTGCAGTTTTATCCTCATTATTCGGAAGCTACTGCGGAATTCTCTAAGTGTGTGAAGTTTGAGAATGGCTTGCGTCCTGAGATAAAGCAGGCGATTGGGTATCAGAGGATTCAGAGGTTTTCTGATTTGGTAGATTACTGTAGGATTTATGAAGAGGACAGTAAGGCTCGTTCTACTCATTATAAGAGTGTGAGCAAGAGGAAAGGGAAACAACAGTTCCGTGGTGGTCCGTATGTGACACCAGCTGATAAAGGTAAACAAAGAGGGAATTTTGAGAAAAGGTTAGGTGGAGGGGGAATGTCTGGTCCTATGAGGTGTTATAAATGTGGTGAGTTGGGGCATCGTCAGCTTGAGTGCAGGAAAGATTTGAGGAAGTGTACTAATTGTGGAGGTGTAGGACATGTTGCTACTGATTGTGCAAGGAAGAATGTGGACAAATGTTACAACTGTGGTGAACCTGGGCATATTAGTACCAAGTGTCCGAAACCGAAACAAGCTCCAGCTGGTGGAAAAGTGTTTGCATTATCGACGACTCAGACTTCGAGTGCAGATCGTCTGATTCGAGGTACTTGTTTTATTAACAGTACTCCTTTGATTGCTATTATTGATACTGGAGCGACTCATTCGTTTATTTCGTCTGAGTGCGCGAAGCGGTTGAACCTTGTGTTGTCTGTGATGGGTGGTGGAATGGTTATTGACACTCCAGCAATGGGGTCAGTAACTACTTCTTTGGTTTGTCTAAGATGTCCTTTGACCATTTATGGTAAAGACTTTGAGATGGATTTAGTGTGTTTGCCGTTGGAGGGATTAGATGTGATTTTGGGTATGAATTGGTTGCAATTCAATAGGGTTCATATTGATTGTTATCATAAGCTGGTAAGGTTTCCTTCTCTTGAGGAAGACGAAGACTCGAGTTTCTTATCTACCAAAGAGTTGAAGAAACTTTTGGCGGAGGAAGCTCAGTTGTTTGGATTGTTTTCATCTTTAACTGTGGATAGTCAAGTTTCACTTGAGGTGTTTCCTGTTGTGTGTGAATTTTCGGAAGTGTTTCCTGAGGATATTTCAGACTTGCCGTCGGAGAGAGAGGTGGAGTTTTCTATAGATCTAGTTCCTGGTACTAGACCTGTTTCTATGGCACCTTATCGTATGTCGGCATCTGAATTGGTGGAGTTAAAGAGACAGTTGAATGAGTTGTTAGAAAAGAGGTTCGTGAGACCAAGTGTTTCTCCTTGGGGTGCTCCAGTTTTATTGGTGAAAAAGAAGGATGGAAGTATGAGGTTATGTATTGATTATTGCCAGTTGAATAAGGTGACGATCAAGAATAAGTATCCTCTTCCAAGGATTGATGATCTGATGGATCAGTTAGTTGGTGCTTGTGTGTTCAGTAAGATCGACTTGAGGTCAGGGTATCATCAGATAAGGGTGAAGGAGGAAGACATTCAGAAAACGGCTTTTAGGACACGATACGGTCATTATGAATATTCTGTGATGCCGTTCGGGGTTTCTAATGCACCGGGTGTGTTTATGGAATACATGAATCGTATTTTTCACGAGCATCTGGATCGTTTTGTGGTGGTGTTTATTGATGATATCTTAATTTATTCTAAGTCTCGGGAGGAGCATGCAGAACATTTGCGTATTGTTTTGCAGGTTTTGAAGGAGAGGAAGCTTTTTGCTAAATTATCCAAGTGTGAATTCTGGTTATCGGAAGTAAGTTTTCTTGGACACGTAATTTTAGGTAATAGTATTGCTGTGGATCCATCTAAAGTAGAAGCAGTTCTACAATGGGAGGCTCCGAGATCCATTACTGAAATTTGAAGCTTTTTGGGTTTGGCTGATTATTATCGCAGGTTCATTGAAGGTTTTTCTAAGCTAGCACTTCCTTTGACCTAATTGACTTGTAAAGGGCAAGCGTTCATTTGGGATATTCGGTGTGAAGAGAGTTTTACTGAGCTGAAGAGAAGATTGACGACAGCTCCGATCTTGATTTTGCCGAATCCTAATGGACCATTTGTGGTTTATTGTGATGCTTCTTTGATTGGTCTAGGTGGTGTTCTGATGCAGGAAGGTAAGGTGGTGGCTTGTGCTTCAAGGCAGTTAAGAGTTCATGAGAAGAATTATCTTACTCATGATCTTTAGTTAGCGGCTGTGGTTTTCGTGTTGAAGATTTGGAGGCATTATCTCTACGGTGCAAGGTTTGAAGTCTTTAGTGATCATAAAAGTTTAAAATATTTGTTTGATCAGAAAGAGCTAAATATGAGGCAACGTAGACGGTTAGAATTATTGAAGGACTACGACTTTGGCTTGAATTACCATCCTGGTAAAGCTAACGTGGTAGCTGATGCATTGAGCCGGAAATTGTTACATATGTCCGCTTTAATGGTTAAGGAATGGGAACTTTTGGAATCGTTTAGAGACTTGAGTTTGGTTTGTGAAGTGACGTCGGATAGCGTTAAGCTTGGTATGCTAACGATTACTAATGATTTTCTGATGACTGTTTGTGAGAAACAGAAGCTGGACGTGAAATTTGTGGATTTGATGTTGGTTGAAGGAAAAGATGCGAATAGTGATTTTCAAGTGGATATTAATGGAGTTTTGAGATTCCGAGGTAGGATTTGTATTCCAGATGATGCGGAGTTGAAAAAGATGATTTTGGAGGAAGGACACCGGAGTAATTTGAGTATACATCCGGGAGCGAATAAGATGTACCAAGATTTGAAGAAGATTTTCTGGTGGTCTGGATTGAAAAGAGATGTGGCTCAGTTTGTTTATGCATGTTTGACTTGTCAGAAATCGAAGGTGGAACATCTGAGGGCTAGTGGTTTGTTGCAACCGTTGGATATTCCTGAATGGAAATGGGATAGTATTTCCATGGATTTTGTAATAGGGTTACCGAATACTCAGCGAGGGCATAATGCTATTTGGGTGATTGTTGATAGGCTGACTAAATCGGCTCATTTTATTCCGATTGACATCAGTTTTACTTTGGAGTGGTTAGTTGAGATTTACATCAGTGTGATTGTGAAGTTACATGGAGTTCCATTGAGTATTGTTTCTGATCGGGATCCTAGATTTACATCGAGATTTTGGGAAAGTTTACAGAAGGCTTTGGGTTCTAAATTGAGATTGAGTTCGGCTTATCATCCGCAGACGGATGGTCAGACGGAGAGGACGATTCAGTCTTTGGAGGATTTGTTGAGAGCGTGTGTTTTGGAACAAGGTGGTGCGTGGGATGGTTATCTTGCATTGATTGAGTTTACGTATAATAACAGTTTCCATTCTAGTATTGGAATGGCACCGTTTGAAGCACTGTATGGGCGAAGGTGTCGAACACCTTTGTGTTGGCACGAATCCGGTGAGAGAACGGTGGTTGGACCAGAGTTGGTGCAACAGACGACAGAGAAAGTGAAGTTTATTCGTGAGAAGATGAAAGCCTCTCAGAGTAGACAAAAGAGTTATCATGATCGGAGACGGAAGGATCTTGAGTTCCAAGAGGGCGATCATGTATTTCTGAGGGTTATGCCGGTAACAGGTGTGGGTCGTGCATTGAAATCGAAGAAACTTACTTCTCGGTTTATTGGTCCTTACCAGATATCCGTGAGAGTGGGTGCTGTGGCTTATAGGGTGGCGTTGCCGCCGAATCTGTCGAATTTGCACGATGTGTTTCATGTTTCACAGCTTCGGAAGTATGTTCCGGATCCGTCGCATGTGATTCCGATGGATGAGGTTGAAGTAAGGGAGAACCTTACAGTTGAGGCATTACCAGTTAGGGTTTTGGAACGCGAGGTGAAGAGGTTGAGAGGCAAGGATATTACACTTGTGAAAGTGGCGTGGGGCGGCGCTGCTGAGGGCAATTTGACTTGGGAGTTGGAGAGTCGGATGCGGGAGTCGTATCCAGATTTGTTCGTCTCAGTTAATATTTTCGAGGACGAAAATTTCTAAGTGGGGGAGAGTTGTAACGACCCAGTTTTCGTGTGCGTTTTATTTAATCGAGTCGTTTGATTATTATATTATTATTTTATTTTATTTTCAACTTTTATTTGAAAATATGTTATTTTTCAATGTTGTGATATTTTATCGGGTTTTGGGATCGTTTGTGAGATATTTGAGTGTGGGGGTATTTTGGTCATTTTAGGATATTTTTGATTAAGTAAGAAAAATAGAAAATAGTAGAGAGAAAAAGAGAAAGAAAGAAAAGGAAAAGAAAGAAAAAGGAGAGAAAAGAGAAGAAGAAGAGAAATAGTGGAAAACTTGGAAAAATCAAAGAAAAATTAACTTCTAGTATCGATTTAATCGGGTAAGGGTGCGAAACTCAATTATTGTATACTTGTATATGATTATGTATGTATATTTGTGATGTTTGTTGGATTGAAATGGAAATATTTTAGTAAACCCATTTTTGGTAAAATCGATTAGAAATTGATTAAATGTGTTGAAAATTATGTTGTTAGTGTCCCTTATTGTTAGTATATGATAGATGCATGTTGTTAGTAAGTGTATTGGTGTTTTTCTGGGTATTGAGTGATGATTTGGAGGGTTTTGGATTACAACCCGTATGAACAATTATGCAGAAGAATTTTTCTGAGATTTCCAGGTCATACGCGTATGGGGCATGTTCATACGCGTATGAACCTTGGCAATACGCGTATGGTGGGCGAGCCATAGGGCCAATACGCGTATGGATTGCTTGTTTTCTCGGCCATCTGCCCATTTGCGTATGATACGCGTAGCATTTTGGGGCAATACGCGTACGGGCTTGGGCATTACGCGTACGGGCATTTACATGTGAACTTTGGGAAAAGATGAGTCTCTGCTCATACGCGTATGGCTCATGGTGGTACGCGTATGAACAGGACTTTTGCAAAATGTGACTTTTCAAAATATCGTTTTTCGTTTTCGTTCGTAACTTTTGATCCGTTTATCCGATTTTTACATTCTTGGTATCGTTGCGTAGCTATTGAGCTGTACTTTCTTGTTATGAAGATTTTGGAATTGTTAGCCGATTTAATTATGTCGGGAAGTCGGGAATAGTGTCGGTTGTTGGCTTTTGTCGTTATTCTTATACGTAATTGATGTGTATTGTGCAAGGTGTTGTTGTATGATGTAAACGTATGTGTTTAGATGATGTTGTGACGAGTTGTGGCCGTATGGCAATTAAATGCATTGTTTTGGGCATAAGTGCAAAGTGTGATTTTATTGATGTGAATGAATATGTGTGTGTGTGCATATTAAATGTCATGGGTCTTTGTATGCCAAGCATCATGATATGCATTGTGGAAACGTCCTGAGTGACGGTTTGGATTCCAGAGGGAATTCGCTATAACTTCGTGTGCCCATGTGGGGTGTGAGCGATGATTATAGACGATCGTGTGCCCATGTGGGGTGTGAGCGATCGGGTCGTGTGCCCGTGTGGGGTGTGACCGATCCATAAACACCGTGTGCCCGTGTGGGGTGTGAGCGGTGGGGAACATCGTAGGCCCGACGGGGAGTTACAGTGATGTAACAAGCGATGGTTCCAGCAGAGTTCCTGAGTGAACTAGTGATGAGAAACAATGGAAGTCGGTACCGCATGTGCATATGCATAGAGTCGTTGTGTCGGTCTCTTGCATTTGCATAAATCATTTATGGTTGGTTATGTGTGGATTTATGGATAAATTGATATATGGTTATGTGTTGGTGATGGAAATATGAATTATACCTTATATTGCATTGTGTTTGAATTATGGTGTAAGTTGTGGTGAGAAACGTATATATGTGTATTTTTGTGTTATATATAATTATATGCAATTATATTATGGTTGTTTTTCTCACCCTTCTGATGTTTTATAATGCTCTATGAGGCATTGCAGATTAGAGTTGCTGGAGGTATTTTTGTGAAGCTTTGCGTCTTCATTCTTTTGTCGGTCGGCTCTGATATGTGACACCGGGTAGTTAGGGAGGCCGTTTGTGATAATTGCATATTATGTATATGTATATCTTTTGGCTTGTGCATGTACAACTTGATGTATGACAAACTTTTCATGATATATATATATATATATATGTGTATGTTATTCAGTTTTAGATTTTCCGCTTTTATTCTAAAATCTGAAATGTGGGTGTAAGGAACTAAGTTCCTCTGTTGATTGCTACCCCACTGTTGCATATCTTTATGAGCAGGTGTTGTATGAATTGTTTCAATTTGATGTGACCCTCCCGGTCTATGCCATGATAATTTAAATATACTCTGACGAAATTTCGAATTTTCTTTTACTGCTTTTTATTAATTGGGGGTTTAGATTGGGGGTGTTACATTTTGCATATTATTATGCAATCTTGATTTAGTTGTTATTTCTCACCCTTCTGTTGTGGTTTATTGCTCTATGAGGCAATTGCAGATTAGTAGTCTTGGAGGCTTTTGTGAAGATTAGTTCTCCATCCGTTTGTCAGTCTGTCTGCTCTAATACATAACACGGGAGTCGGGGAACGCTTTAGTTATATATGTATACATTTGTTGAATATATTTTGTACTACTTTTGTATGTATATTTTGTTGTTAGAAAACAATTATTTTGTAAAACAAGTCTGTTATGGATCTTTTCGCTTTATTCCATAATTGAACTTTCCTTTTATACGGAAAAGTTTCCCTTTTACGTTTATTCCATTTTGTGTTTTGTATCAAATAATTGAGCAGGGATTGTGTTTTCTTCATTTAAATGTGGCATCCTTGTTTCTGTCGGAAAAATAAATTTTTATTTACTCTGATTTATATATGTATTATTTATTTGCGATGGGAATTGGGGTGTTACATTAGTGGTATCAGAGCAGGTCGGTCCGTCCGGCCAAGTTGTTGAGTCGGTTGGTGTGACAGTTGAATTCTGTCGTTGTTGTTTGTCCCTTAGTACGTGATATGTGTGTGAAACACTGTCAGTACTTTCTGGTTTTCTAATCCTTTGTCTGTAGGATTTAGATGAGATAAGTGGGGGAGAAGCTGGTACTTCTCCAAGTTGCTTCAGGTGTGGAGCGTTGGCTCAGTTTGTTGTGAATTTCAAGATTGTAAGTGCTCTTTGGACAATGTTGTTCACGGTTCCAGAGGGAATGCAGAGGAAAGGTTTGTGTCAACTAAGGAATTGTGCCTTAGGTAGTTGTGTGCACAAGATGCATGAAATGCTATTATAGTTTAGTAAAGATGGTTTATGCCCCATCATGATTGTCGGCTGTCTATTGACAAATTGAGGAACTGATCACCCTTAATCTCTTGTTGATAGTAGACGGGAATTATGTTGGATGGAATAGACGTGTCTTTCCGGCTTTGATAGTGTGTGCAATGAATGGTTTGGAATTTTAGAAATGGTTACGAATTGTTTTGATGAGTCAATGAAGATTTTTTATATCTGAAGGTGAGGTGGATTAGAGGTTTTGTATATTGGTCAAGTTGGAATGTCTCTGAGGGAGAATGATTGGGAATTACTAATGGTTGTTCTCAGAGAGTAAAGTGTGAACTTAAATTGGACGAAGGTGAGTAGTCGAGGTTATATCTGCTAAGTAAGTAGGACACTCTTTGGAGTGGAGACTAAGGTGTTTGTTATGTTTGGGAGGCTAGTGTTCTGGAAATTGGCAGGAAAGTCACAGTGATGGGTCGTCAGTTGTGCATGGTTTTCAGAGGTGTCTTTGGGTGAAACTTTAGTGTGTCGACTTGATGAGGTCCAACATGGTTGGTAACAAAAAGGATGGACGGTCAAGAGAAGAAATTGTGTATGGATTACTGACAGTTGATTAAGGTAACGATTGAGAATGAGCGAACCTGGCCCTGTTTCAATTCTGATCTGATTCGCTAGGTGTTCGCACGACGAAGGTCACAGCGAAGACTCGCGAGAGCTTCGCACTGAAAATGTCAAGTCGAATGTTCGCCCCAGGTTCGCACAACGAACTTTGTGCCCTTTTTCTTCTGCCTTGGTTCGCTGGGGGTTCGCATTGCGAATGAGGAAAGGCGACTGCTCGCTGGGAGATTCGCATTGCAAACATGGCAGATCTTTCCAAATTGTTTCTTTCTTAACTTTGGCTTCGTTTATCCGATTTAAACGTTCTCTATATCGTTGTGGAGCTATGAAAGGGTTCTATGTTTTGGAAAGCGGAATATTATTTATGGAATGGATTTTTGGTCGATTATTGGGATTAGTCGGAACTACGTGAATTACGTAAAATGAAATTGTTAGCACGTTAAAAGCTTCAAGTGATGCGTCTGGAATGTTTGTGGATTATATGAATCGTATCTTCCATATTTATTTGGATAAGTTCGTAGTGGTTTTGATTGAGGATAATCGGATCTGTTATAAACTCATAGGAAGAACAAGTAAAGTGTTTGAGATTTGAATTGCAAGTGTGGAAAAGAAAGGAATTTTTATGCTAAGTTATTCAAGTGAGAACTTGGGTTGAAAAAGGTTAGTTTTCTTGAATATGTTATTTCAGACGAGAGTATGGTTATGGATCCATCAGAAGTAGATGCAGTTCTACAATGAGAGGCTCCGAAGTTGGTTAAGGAGATTAGAAACTTTTGGGCTCAGTTGGTTGTTATTGCAGGTTATGGAAGACTTTGTTAAGTTCGTACTTCTGGTATCTTAGTTGACTTGCAAAAGGTAAAGTCGTGGATTATGCGTGAGTAAGTTTGGTGAGCTGGAGTAGAATTTGTCTACGGCTCCAGTTTTGATTCTGCGTGATCCTAATAAACCGTTTGTGAGGTATTGGGATGCGTCTTTGATGAGTTAGTCAGTGTGTTAATGCAAGAGGGTAAAGTCGTGTATTATGCTTTACGACAATTGATGATTCATAAAAGGATCTATACTATTATGGATTTGGAATTGGTTGCTGTCGTATTGTGTTGGGATATTTTGAGGCATTATCTTTATGGTTCTAGGTTCAAAGTGTTTAGTAAATCACAAGAATATTGAGTACTTGTTTGGTATGAAGGGATGGAGTATGAGACAACGAGGATGGTTAGAATTTGTGACGAGTTATGAGTTGGCTTGGATTATCCTTCGGGGAAAGCTGATGTTGTGCCTGAAAAGTTAAGTCGAAAGTTGTTATGCATGTCTGTTTTGATGGTCAGAGAATTAAAATTGTTTGAGTAGTTCAGAGACTTGTGTCTGGTGTGTGAGATAACATAGGAGAGTGTGAGATTGGTAGGCTTGATGGTTTCGAGTAATCAGAGTGCACAGCGGAAGCGTGATGTGGCACATTTTGTATTTGCGTGTGTGACTTGTAAGAATTCATAAGTTGAACATTGGGAACATGTAGGAATGGTAATACTATTGGACGTTTCAGTATGGAAGTGTTAGGCGAAAGGTTTAAACATTATTCATGGACTACTATGTAGATGGAGGTTTTGGTTGTATGTTCGATTGGTGAATCGTAGCATTGTTGTAATAATGTTGTGTGGCAAGGATGTTTGGTATTCTGGTTTTGTAGAGGTTGTTGAAACGATGTTGGGTCGTGGAACTTTAGGTTCTTGTCCTTGTTGTGGCCTCGTTTCCATCGTGATGGTTCTAGTGTGTGTGGCTAATTCCTTGTGGGGGATTAGGGGAGTGTTACCTAGGGGAGGGTAACGATCTTGTTGTGTTTCGGTTCAAGAGTGAACCTGTGTGTTCGTAACTTGGGTATTCCTTGAGTCGTGAGTTGGTCGTCAAGTGCATTGTATGGGCTTTGCATCTTGTAGTTGTAGTTGTCGTCGTGTCGTGTCGTGTTGATGTAGTAGTTGTTGTTAGCAGGGTGGTTTGTCAGTTTGTGTTATTTGTGGGGTGCCTCTTGTTGGCATGTCAGTTTGTCGGTCGGTGGCGAGAGTCGTGTCCAGAGTTGTTCGTCTCAGTATATTTTCGAGGACGAAAATGTCTAAGTGGGGGAGAGTTGTAACGCCCCGGTTTTGTCTTATTTATTTAATCGAGTCGATTTAATTATTTTTGTTTTATATTATTATTTTATTCTTGACTTTTATTTAACAATATATTATTTGTCATCGCTGTTTATGTTTTATCGCATTTTGAGAGCGTTTGCGAGATATTTGGGCTGAGGGGTAAAATAGTCTTTTAGGGGTTTAGATATTCATATAAATAGAGATTAGAGAGAAATAGAGAGAAAGGAGAAAAAGAAGAGAAAGAAAAGGAGAAGAAAGAAAGAGAAAAGAGAAGAAAGAGGAAAATCGACATAACTCCGTTTCGAGCGCGATTAATCGGGTAAGGGTGAGAAGTTTCAATTATATCTTGCTTGTGTATGTATATGTGTTGTTTGTTGTAATTGTTTTGGTTGTTTCGCAACTTTTCGTATCGATTGGAATTAGGAGCAATTGATAGAAATCGATGTTTTCGCGGATGAAATTCGATAAAAACTGAGTAGAATACTTGTTGTTAGGTTTGGATCATGTTTTGGTTGTTATAGTATGTTTTGGAAGTGTTTGGGTGGAAGAAATGATGTATTTTGACCCCAAATGACATATGTTATCGCTGTTGGAAATTTTGGGTTTCGCAGGTTCGCATTGCGAGCCAAAGCGAAGGAAACAGCGAACGTTCACTAGCCGTTCACATTGGGAACTTTGGGTCTTTTTGCTTCTGCCACGGTTTACTGGGAGCTTCGCACTACGAACGTGACAGATTTTCAGTTTTTGTTTCCTTCATAACTTTTGATACGTAAATCGGATTGAGGAACGGTCGGATGCGTTGGAAAGCTAACTCAATGCTCTTTTTGTAGTGGAGTAGGCACTTATGTTTATGCCTTGGATTGATAAGAAAAATATGGAAAAGTGATGTATGTGTGAAAAGTGTGGTTTATGTTTCCGCCATAACTCCCGAATCGCGAGTCCGATTGAGGTGGGACTTGAGGCAATAGATAGATAACCTAATATGCTATTAAATGGTGATGTTAGACCATGATATAACCAAGAATAATTGGTAGGGGATGATTAGTGGTTTGTAGGTTTTGTTGTGTTTGTTGGTGTTCGATGTGATATGTTATCATCATATAAATGTGGGTCTTTTGTGTTATCTATATGATGTTGATGCATGTGATAATGATGTTGTTATGATGTGTTGTGGGTAGCCTTTGTGGTGTGAATCCCTTGTGGAAGTAATTGTGATTGCATGATTGTTGTGGTTTGTGGTTTGTGATGAAATGCATTGTTTAAAGTGTTTTCAATGCATGAATAATGATGATGAGATAATTCATATGGTTGAATTGTGAAGATGCATTTGATTGTCATGAGTTCTTGTGTGTCAAGCATCATGATATGCATCTTGTGATGTCGTGTGCCCTAGTGGGTGTGAGCGACGAAACGGTTCCAGAGGGAATCCGCTATAACATCGTGAGCCTTATACAAAGAGGACCTAAAGCGATGATTATAGACGATCGTGAGCCTTATACAAAGAGGACCTAAAGCGATCGGATTATGAGCCTTATACAAAGAGGACCTAAAGCAATCCATAAACGTCGTGAGCCTTATACAAAGAGGACCTAAAGCGACGAGGAACATCGTTTGCCCGACGGGGAGTTACACTAAGTAACAAGCGATGATTCCAATAGTTCCTGAGTGAACTAGTGTTGAGAATGATGGATGGATGGTACCGCATGTGCATTGCATAGAGTCGTTGTGTCGGTCTCTGTGCATTTGCATAAATCATGAATGGATTGATTATGTGATTATGTGTGGAAAATCATGAATGGATTGATTATGTGATTATGTGTGGAATTGTGAATTGATTGAGTATGTGTTGAGATTTATGATTGGATTGGTGAATTGATGTGCATATGTGATAAATGCATTGGTTGTGGATAATATGTTTTATGTATAGGCATATGCTATGTGATGTGGTGATGTGTTTCCATATGTCATAACTTTGGTGTGCATTATGTGTGAATGTGTTATTATGTTGGTATAATTGATATATGCTATATGTATTGTATGTGATGCTTGTGGTGAGAATAAACGTGTACGTGAATTTATATGTTTTACATATTATTATACAATCTTGATTTAGTTGTTATTTCTCACCCTTCTGCTGTGGTTTGTTGCTCTATGAGGCAATTGCAGATTAGTAGTCTTGGAGGCTTTTGTGAAGATTAGTTCTCCATCCCTTTGTCAGTCTGTCTGCTCTGATACGTAGCACGGGAGTCGGGGAACGCTTTAGTTATATATGTATACATTTGTTGAATATATTTTGTACTACTTTTGTATGTATATTTTGTTGTTAGAAAACAATTATTTTGTAAAACAAGTCTGTTATGGATCTTTCCGCTTTATTCCATAATTGAACTTTCCTTTTATATGGAAAAGTTTCCCTTTTATGTTTATTCCATTTTGTGTTATGTATCAAAGAATTGAGCAGGGATTGTGTTTTCTTCATTTAAATGTGGCATCCTTGTTTCTGTCGGAAAAATAAATTTTTATTTACTCTGATTTATATATGTATTATTTATTCGCGATGGGAATTGGGGTGTTACATGTGTTCCCATATTATCATGTACATCATCATGCTAGATGATATGTTGCCAAATTCATTTTAAGTCTATATGAATAAGGTTTAGTCACCTTCATATACAAGTAGTTTTTAAATGTCCTTTTTGCGTAAAAGTTACTTAGATAGTTTTAAATAACTTTCTAGATAAGAAACAAACATTATAAAATAAAAATGTTCTCTTTTTTTTTTTAAGTAAGCCATGATATTAAAACAAGCACAAGGGGTGCTTAAACCCATGGTACAAAAGATCAAGAGAGTTACATCCGCTTGATACAATCTAGAGGAGCGACGAACCAATCGTAGAAGTTACAAATAGGAAATTTTTGATGCCCTCCCCACCATCTCCAAGAGAAGATGATGATAGAATTAATGATATCATCAACTGTCAACAAAATATTTTTAAAAATATGGCTATTCCTACTATACCAAATAAACCAAACCGTAATGACCCAAATCGAACTACCCACCGAATTTCCAAATTTCTTACTCGATTCCACAGCCCAATAACTAAAATAATCTATGCAATTACTCCCGACCACAAACTCAAAACCAAACCACTTAGCCACTCCTTTCCAAATATTACCTGCATAAATACAATCCATGAAAAGGTGCTTACAAGACTCAGCCTCCACGTTACACAGTTGGCACGTTACCGAATCCCCGTCGAGGCCGATATTCCTCCTTAACTGTTGGTCTTTTGTAGCTAATCTATTCCTCAATAACATCCATGTGAACACCTGTAGGTTGGACGGAACGTAAGAATCCCAAAGGAATTTGAGGCCAATTTGCATATTTTCCTCCACCACAATCACTTGTCCAGCTTGCTGCAGACAATTACAACAGGACGATACATAGAATGAGAAAGAAGCGTCGAAACACCAGCCAAACCTGTCACTAATATCACTGCTTGGCCGAATATGCAACAAAAAATTCATCAACTCGTCCTTTTCGGACTGCATAACAGTATCAGCTTCAAAATGACTGAACTCAACCTTCCAAATCCACCTAGAATTCCTCAAACTCCCAAAATCTATAACTGCACCTTTAGGATTACGGCAAAATAAAAACAGGTTGAGGAAAAGAACCTTTAGAAGCTGACAGTTAGTCCAATTAACCAAACCAGAATGCCGAATCCTTGCCGTTACCTAAAGTACTGGCCATGTTCTCAACGAAAAGATCCGAAGAAGAGACGTGATCGAAAGACACAGCCAAAAGATCTCTCCACCAAATTGACTCCGTGGACTTACTTTTTTCCCCGTCATAACTCAAAATGGCCAGACCAAGACTATTAGCAACGTATATGTGCTCCAAAATATCCCTCCACAACACTTTCTTCTCCTTCAAGCATCTCCATTTCCACTTGATAAGGAGAGACTTATTAAATAATTCGAGATCTTTAACACCTAGGCCTCCCTTATCTTTCGGTGTACATACTATTTTCCAACTAACCCAGTGGATTCTCATTTCCACTGAACCGCTTTTTGAGCCTTGTAGAACGACAGAGAATATAAAGGTAAAGCATTAAGAACTGAGTTGATCTAAACAACTTTTCCACCCACTGATAGATGATTTCCTTTCCATCCCGCTAATTTCCGTTTTATGTGCTCAATAACCTCCACCCACATAGAAACCTTCCTCGGACTACCACCAATCTTAACACCTAAGAACTTCATTGGAAATTTCAGAATTTCGCAATGCAAGAAAATCGAAGCAGCCTCCAGAAAGTCAGGACTAAGATTGACGCCTCCGATTCTACTTTTGCCGAAGTTCACCTTAAAACCAAAAACCAATTCAAACCCTCGAAGAATCGCTTTGATACTCCACAAATTGTCCCAGTTTGCTTCACCTATCAGGAGGGTATCGTCTGCAAACTGCACTAAGTTATAATATACGAGGTCGTTAACCTTGAATCCCACATAAATACCCTTACTAACAGCTTTCTACAGCAGCTTCATTAGTCCTTCCATTACCAAAATGAACAAAAATGGCGACAATGGATCCCCCTGGCGAAGACCTTTACAAACCTCAAAATCTCTAGTCGCGCTGCCGTTAACCAGGACCGACGTCGAACCGTTAAACACCAACTTCTCCATCTATCTCCTCCAGCTCCTTCCAAAGTTCATTTTCTCAAACAAAAATCTGAGGAACTTCCAGGACACACAATCATATGCTCTTTTAAAATCAATCTTCATTATCATACAATTTTGTTTCGTTCTTTTCGCCATATCCAGAACTTCGTTAGCAGCAACCACACCATCCAAAATGAATCTTCCAAGAACAAATGCCAACTGCTTAATAGAAACGATGCTACCGATAACCTTCTTCAACCTACTAGCAAGAATCTTAGCCAAAATTTTCTGAAAACAATTAACAAGGAAAATAGGTCTGTAATGAACAAGCTTTTGGGGGTTCTTGTTTTTAGCAACCAGGGTAAAAAATGACGCAGAAGCTACTTTAGTAAGGGAAGGGTTGGAGAAAAACTCTTTGACAAACTGCACAACATCTAATTTAACAATATCCCAACACGATTGAAAAAAAAACTCAATCCATCTGGCCCCGGGCTTTTGCTCCCGTCACTATCCCACACCGCCTCTCTAGTTTTCTCTTCTGTAACCATCTTATCCAAGAACTCTTTGTCAGTTGCCGAAAGAGTCATCAGCCCCACCTCATCTAATGAAGGTCTATAAAAAATCTTCTCCTTAAAGTTCTCTGCGAAGAAATCACTGATAGTACTCTTGACTTCCTCCACTTGTTCTGTTATTCCACTGCTAGTTTCTACAAACTAAGGTTGGTACTCCTACATCTACCATTAATAACCTTGTGGAAGTACCTTGAATTCCTGTCTCCATCTTTAAGCCATGCCGTCTTAGCCTTCTGTTTCAGCATTGCCTCTTTACGGTTGAGATTTTTCCAGATCCTCGACGACGCTTATTGTCTTGACTTCACCATTTCATCAAAGTTGGAGAACCCTAATCCACTAATCTCTGAATCGAGATCATTTAAATTGGTGACAACCACCTCCACATTCAAGTCAATCAACCCAAAAACTTCTCGGTTCCAAAATTTGAGCTTAGCCTTAAGTAAATTCAATTTCGACTTCATAACGAAATCCCCTCTACCATCCATCTCGATTGATTCCCAAACATCTTTCACAAACTCCATGAATCCTTCGTGACTAACCCAACTGTTGTTAAACTTAAATGGTTTGAGACCCCAGTCCTTGAGATTACCTTTGACAAAAATCGGGCAATGATCGGAAGTATCTCTTCTACCGATGACTTGATCGTTTAACTTCCAATCGTCAATTATATTTTGCGAAATCAAAAAGCTGTCCAACCTACTCATAGAATTACCCGAACTGTTGTACCAGGTGAACTGACCACCATAGCAAGGTAAATCAATGCAATCCAAATTCCCAATGAAGTTGTAAAATTCTTTTATTTTCTTACTTCTACCTCCTTTACTGACCCCCTTCCTTTCTCTGGCATGAGACACAGCATTGAAGTACCCACCTATAATCCACTCTCCTGAGCCACTTTCAGACTTAACCTCCAAAAGGTCACCCCATAGTTTCCTTTTGAGAGCCATTCTGCAAGAAGAATAAACATTAACCAAGTGAATAACTTTCTCCTTCCATTCAATTGTGATGCCAAGGAATGCTTCCCCGCTAAAAGTACTAACAAGCTTCAACGATTCCTTCATCCATAAAGTAACCAGTCCTCCGGCAGTACCATTCAAACTTGAGAAAGACCACTCCACATCATTACTTCCCCACAGAGAGTGCGCAATATGATCCTCGATTATACCCATTTTAGATTCTTGAAGAAAACACACGTCAACCTTCCCGTTCTGGATCATGCTCGTATGACGCTTTCTCTTCACCACACTTCCACATCCTCTTATATTGAAAGAGAGGATATTCATGGAACACCATTTGTGGAAGACCCCCTCATATCTTTTCCCTCCTTATCTCTATCCTTCAATCACGTAACACCTTTAACATCTCTTCCTTACCCCCTCCCCCTTTGATTCCAATAGAATTGATTATCCCCCAGACCTTATTTGTCACCTTGGATTCCATCTCGTTCCAAAACCTCTTATTCCCTTGAAGGACTTCAGAGTCAGTAACCGAGAAACATCTGGACACAGATTCTTCATGATCCAAGCTTTTCTGAAACGACAAAATTGGATGGTTGAGCGAGCCCTTTGAAGGTTCCTCACTGATGGAAGACGAATGTATAACATCTTTGACTGATGACGGGTGATTCTTCTTAGATGGATTATTGCTCAAAGAGGTAGGGTTATCACAACGAATAAGATCCTCCAGAAACCCCAATTCAGACCCCCTTACCTCAGGTTTACTAGATACACTAAAACGGTCCCCTTTACTTACCCGTTTTCTCGCACCATGGTCCGCTCCAAAAGAAGGGATATGGGCCTGATGGGCTTTAAACAGTCCATCAAAAGAAATAGCTTTTCCCTTAGAGCCCACCTGACAAACATCCTCAAAACCTTTCTCACTCCCGGTTCCCACAGAATCACCTTTACCAAACCCTTGTACTGACCTGTCCTCAGAACCTGGCACGTGGCTCTGAACCTCTTCCCCCTTTCATTAATCTCGTGCCCCTCACGAAACTTTAAATCAGCATCTGCTCTAACCTCAAGAAACTCATCAGAGGAAACACAGGTACCCTTTCCATTAAAATCCACCTAGGAAGGATCGCCTGGAAAGTAACCTCGAACACCGTGTACTTCTTCTTCTCCGTCTAAACTCCTCTCATCTTCTGCCTCTTCCTAGATAGAGCTATCCTTCACAAAAGATTCTTCAGAACCCGCCACCGACGCCGTAGGTTTGGATTGACGAATAACTTTAGCGATTGGACCCAAAGTCCCTTCAACTAACCTGATTTTATACAAAACACCATGATGGAAACTGATAATGTCTCTTCAATAAGTTTGCCACGAGACGTACGGACCATAATGCTAGCCACGTCCATCTTGGAGAAATCAGAGGAACTCTCCTCACAATTGACATACTTTCCTATCGTCGAAGATAAAAATTGGAAAAACGAAACTGACCAAGCGAAACACGGGATGCCGTAACACCTTATCCATGTTAACCTTTCCAAATCCACGACCTCATTCTTCCATCTTCTAACATCAAAAAACCACTGCCCTAGCCACTTCTTGGCCCCTGCCACTAGATCCTCTAACTCCCCTTCATCGTTCTCCTCAAGAAGACAAAGGTTGGCTCCTAAAGGGGTAACCTTAACCCCAAAATAACCTTCCAAATGAAATTGGTTTTGCATATTATAAGTGGATCCAGGAATACGAACCTTTCCCACAAATACTCTCTCAAATCTTGTGACAACATCCTTCTCAACGATGTACAAAAGAACCCCTGAGTAATCCTGCTTTCTCTATTTCGCCGCCTCAGCGTAAGAGAAGCTTTTAGACCTATTACCATAAAGACCCTTATCTCGATCAAGATGGTCCCCTTTAAACTGCTTGTCACCTTCTTTCTTGTATGAAGCTTCTGGCTTAATGCTTCTTCCCCTGTCCTTCACTTCCTTGTCAAACCTTGGAATGTTGGCGTAAAGTTTTCTTCCCTCAATGAAGAAATTGTCTAGTTTCAGAACCAATTTTATTTCGTCTTCCACATCAAAGAATCGAACGAAACCGTATTTCTTCCCTCTTTTATCCCTCTTCCTTTGAATGAACACTTCGTCAACGTCTCCAAACTCCATCATCAACGAGTATAGCTCTTTAGCCCTCATACTTTCTGGGAATTTTGTGATAAAGATGGTCGTAGATTCTCTAATCCTCCTTCCCTTCATTCTTCCCACTGCGTCCCATCTGAACTTATTCCTATTGTTATCATCAAAACTAACATGTCATTATGATGTATGAATAAGATTTAGACACCTTGCGTAAATTCTTTATAATATGCCAAATTTCCCTGTATTGTTATCATGTTAACATTATTATCCATAGTTCTAGAGGCATTGAAGTAATCTGACAATCCAATGAAACTTCTTATGAGAGACACTTAGCCAAAATTTGTGTTATTATGAAACAAAGAGTTTGAACATCATAGCGTTCTTATTTTGTTCATTGTGAAACTATATGCATAATAGAAACCTAATAGTCTTCAAATTAACATCATAGGGTAAAATTGTTCTATTTATTTATTTGTCATCATCAAAATTAATTAGGCTTTTATTCTTCAAACAAATACTAGTGGATGAATATCATTCAATATGGAAAAAAATGAGAGTTTGGAGTAAGACTGCAAGGAGATGAAAGGAACACATGAAGCAAGAAAGAAATATTCGAGGGAGGCAAGAATAGAAAAAAATTATAAATAATTGAAATTGAAAATGAGGGAGGAAGATCGAGTTGATGGCCTTAGTAATTTTAAATTTAAATATTTCCTTTAGGAACAAATGATTTCTAAGGGTCTGACCTTTGTTATTGTACATATAAGGTTACCAAAAAATGCGGCCTTTGATAATGCTCCTTTATGACATTTTTAATAGTTGTCATTAGTAGAAATACCAACATCAACTAGTTTTTTTATAATAGTTGGTAGAAATTATGTAATTTTATTAAAAGGTTGGTGAAAGATTCATGTTTAATTTTAGATAAGTGATGTTTTTTTTTGTGTAAACAAGGAATTGAATAAAGAGAGTACTAAGGGTACTCTAACCCTTCTTACAAAAGAGGAGAAAATACCAACCAACTGAAACTAATACATACAAACTAGGGGGCTTGACAAAACTAGAAAAAATTGTAGTTGGAATGGGCATTATCTCCCACTATAAACCATTTCCAAGCCGACAACTTGATGTTCCAAATAACATCGAACACGACACATTGCGTTCCTTTGAAAAGAATCGTGTTCCTGATCAACCATATGTTCCATATGGTCGCCATCCAAATAATGTCTGCCTTCCAAATATCTAAACTTGATAATAAATATATGCATGTATATATCACGTGTTATTTTTGATCTTGAAGGTTGATTAGAACCTGAAGTGGGCCAAGAGAGACGTCTGTGATGCTGGGTGTATGAGATGAGGAGGGAGTGTACCTGCAAGACACTCCGATGCTAAAGTAAGAATCGGGAGAGAAAAAGGCAAGTACAAAAGTATGTGTTTCTTAGGATGATTTAGAATACCTGACACGCTCAAATGAGAGGGTTTTTATAACCCCCAGCGCGTGGCCAACGGTCCCTATTTTTAGGGCGGAATAACTGTTTCTTGAAGAATAGGTAACTGCCAAAAACTAGCCGTTATGACAGACAGAGGTGCCCGAAACTAGCCGTTGCGACAGGCAAAGGCGTAGTTCCGGGCACGGGTGTCGTGATTGTTTCTGGATGGTGGAGCCATGCGAAATGGGCAGAAATGCCGGGGAGGAGCAAGTGAGCCTGTGGGTCATCTGTCCATACATGCCCGATAGAGGGGCAGAAAGGTAAATGTTGCCCCATATTGGCTGGACTTAAACAATTGAGCCGTTCTGAGAGCAGAAGTGGATTGAGACATGCCTAATCATTGGTCCAGTCCGGAACAATTTTTTTTATAAAAAAGTATATTGATTTATAGTACAAAGCGTATGCTTACCCGATTACATTGAGACAATCTATTTTAAATGATCCAAAGGAAAATTACACTACTCATAAAAACTACAATAACTCATATTCTTTGAGTGAATCACTAGCCATAATCAAGAGATTGCTTTTACATTGAATACTATTTCACTAATCACATTCTCTACATTTTTTAATATCCTCTCCTTTTGTTACTTGTTTTTAGATAATTTAGTATGAAGAATAATTTGTTCTTTCTTTATAATCACTATTATGGTCATATAAATATATAGAACTATATTTAAGACGAATAAAGAAATAATCAAACATCTTAATCACTTGTCATTTGTTGTCATTGTCTGAAAAAAGCTTTTTTACATCATTTTCCAATCATGTTCCAATCAAACCCTTCAATTACTCAATAGATGTTTTTGACCTATTATTCTCACAATCAGCCATATAATATATATTATCATTTTTATTGTACATTATTTGTTTACGAATCAAGCTAATTTTATTCCTCTTTTAAAAATCTTGTTTGATGGTCACTATAAATAGCAACCGGTTTTATTTAAACTAGACTACAATATACTCTTAGTTGAACAAGGATGAAAATCAAGTCTTTTATTTTCATATTCTTTATTTATGCACTAATTTTCATCTCTACTATGGGATATGAGACATCCAAAGAAGATAATCAAAGTATATATATAAATTGTATAAACATTTTTTTCTTATTTTAATTATATTTAATAAAATATGTTTGTTGGTTTGTAGTTAAAGTAACAGAAGAATTCAAAATCAAAACTGGAACAAATGGTTTGAGATACCGGAGAGATTTCTTTTGGAGAGATGGAGAAGGGAATGATGGTAGAAGAGAGAAAGAAGGTGGACAAGGCAGAAGTAAAAAAGGAAAAGTTGAGAACAATAAAATTTTAATAGAAAGTAACAATAAAAATGATTATAAGTTTGGATACAATATTAGTGGTAGGGATTGGAAAGGTCCGGGAGGTTGGTGACAAAGGAGAGATTTTAAAGGTGGCTTAAACAACAAAATTTAAGGGCACATGAGTCATCAATAATAATAAAACTCATGCATGTGTGTATTAAATCCAAACAATACTTAAAATGAAAATATGAACTCTATCTTATTCCATTTCTATTCTATAATAGGAACATATTTCCCTAATTTGATAAATTAATTGTATTTTTAATAATATTATTAGATTGCACCTCTTATATTATCATAATTATTTGTATATGAAAAGTTATACTATTAAGTTGTTGTTTGTAATTCAATTACTAGAAAGTGTCATTTCCACAAACCCAAAGGTCGTTACCCAAGATTTAACCTTTAAAAGCGTTTTTATTTGCTTTCAAGAACGCTGTTAAAGTTATTGCTCTTACACTGTGTTTGGCAAAGGGAAGAAATTCAAAAAAGAGAATAAGATGAGAAAGAGAGTGAAAAGAGAGAAAGAGATAAGAAATAGAGTAAATTTATGGGATTGTTTAGTATAAGAGAAAGATAAGAGAAATAGAAAAGAAAGAAGTATAAACTCCCCTTTTCTCTTGTATGGTTTAGTAGAGAGTGAAAAGAGAAAAATGATGATATTTTTGATATTGACAAAAATATCCTTATTTGTTTAACTGAGTTATAAATGTTGTATTGTCATCTTTTATGATATTAGGGGGTTTTGTTATTGTTTTTCTGGTGTGTTATTTAGCAGATTTATACTGCTTACTGATATCTTTAGACAATTTGTTCTTGTACTATTTTAGCACTGTTGGTGCTCCTTTAAAAAAAAAATCTTACTATTTTTTATTTTTAAAATTTTCACTATTAAACTAACCATTTGAATTTTAAAATTGTATTTTATAATTTATTCAGTTAAAAAAATAATTTGTTCAATATTGTGTTATTTGAAGACTAAGATGAGTTTTGATTAAAGAGATATGATGTTTGCTTCCATCTTAAAATATATTCTTGTCATGTGATGCTTGCTCTTTATACATATTAATCAATAAACATGTTATCTATTTGTTTTAGCAGGACATTGAAGAGTAGTAGAAATGTCTATTTAATTTAGCTGGACATTGAAGTATAGAAGTGTGAAACTCAATACCTTATACAAAGACAATTGTTTATGGATGAAATTAGAGGAAACTAATGGAAGACAATGAGTTTGAAGTTGGAAGTTAGATAAATGATATTTGAAGATGAATATTCTCCATATGAAATTATATTATGATCTTGTACTCAAATTTTCACTATATTTCAAATTATTTTTATCTTCATGTAGAGTATCACTATCATCATCACCATTTCACCACAATTGGCCAGCTTGACAGTGCGTGGAGAAATGGTTTTTTTTTTATGCTTTTGAGATGACAGAGAAGCCATTCATTAAATTATGATGTCATACAAATCATGAAACGACAAAAACAAACATACAATTCCTCATCATCATTTGTTCCTCAAACATTGAAAAAACAGTTCATTCCCACCACATCATCATCTATTCCTCAAACATTGAAAAAACAGTTGATTTGCTAGAGGACTTCATATAGGCAATTATAAACATAGCAAAAGCAAAACATGCAAGCATGTAATCCCAAAGGTTTAGAATTCAGTACTTTCAATTCAATATAGTGCATAATCATATGATACTCTTAAAAGCTCCCTTATTTAGCACAAAGAAGCAATTGAATAGATGTTCCAACACATGGTACATGTATAAAAAATATATGAAAAAAAAAATTACAATGAAAATTTTGTTCTTCAAAAACCAATAACAAAGATAAAATAAGTTAATACGAACATTTTTATTTCTCACAAAAACATTTTCATTGAATGGATCTTTCAAAGCAACAACACAAACAAATTGCAGATAATGTTATATAACTAAAGTGAATATAAACAATCTAGTTATAAGCATAAAAATCAGATTCATCTATGTTTAACAAAAGAAAACTACATAAAAACATTTCATACCTGTGAGTTTTTCATCTTTAGATCTAGTCTTGATGTGGTAGGTTAGAGTTTTGAGAAGGATAACTAAAAAGAAGATGTTTCAGCACCATAGTTGAAGGATGAGTGGAAGAAGAACATAGTATTAAGGAAGAAAACAATAAGCTGAGAGAAAAAGCGGTAAAATTTGGCGCGCGGAGAAGGGCAGCAATGGAATTAGAAAATAATTCGTTCATTTCTTCGCTCTTTCTTCGCTGCTTATAGAAGAAACAGAAATTAGGTGGGATCCACATTTTATTAATCTCTCTTCCATATTTCTATGCTAACCAAGCAGAAGAAATGAGCCATCTCTCTTTTATCTCTCTCTTCCCAACCTCTCTCTCCCCTAATTCTATAAAACCAAGCACAGTGTTAAAGTTCTCAAGAAAACGACAATGCTTTTAAAGCGTTCTAGTAAAAAATAAGGTTGTTAAATTTTATTATTATTTTTTGTTGACTGAAAAACAACAATAATTTTTCTATAGTGTGGTTAAATTTTAATAAGGACCGCGTTTTTAATAAAAAAACAATGTATTTCTTAAAAAAAAAAATATATAATAAAGCATTCAAGAGACACACAATTAATATACATCACATACCTGAAACAACTAATATACATTACATCTAAAATATTCATCACACTTTTTTGACGGGAAAAACTCAATTCGTTTAATTAAAAATAATACCTTAAATACATGTTGGTACATCATTAAAAACTTGGAAATTAGCACGAGATGGAGCCGTCCGAGGCAAAGCGTGAGCAACTTTATTGACTTGTCTTCTAACGAACTTAACATGAGAATTCCTAAATAAAAGGGCTAACAAGCCATTACAAAAAAATATTCATCACATATATATTAGAAAATACCATAATGTGCTTTCATAACAATAAATATACATGTGTTTAAACAACAATCAATATACATTCGTAATACACACACAACAAATAATTTGTAGGTTGAATTAAGTCTACCATGAACGTAACTCATCTCTCATTTGCTTCATCCAACCACTCTCTCGAATAATTTCTTATAATGAGGATCATGTTATAAATATTAAAATAGGATAATGTTAGAATAATAGATACTTCAAGCACAAAAAAATCAATCATGCGTTGTACTCGCTAAAAGTACACCACCCCCTTTAATGAACCTTCCACATCGCCTCTTGTAGGTATTTTGAAAATCTACCAACACACAGTCTCTCAATCATGAGAGCTTGGAAAGGGTGAAGTTATTTAGTTTGTATCCATTTTTTGTATTTAAGTGAGTCCCTCGGGGAGAATCCTTCAAGCTTGGAGTGAATCCCTCAAGCATGGGGCAAATTCCTCATGCATCGGGCGAGACTCTCAAGCTTGAGACGAATCCCTCAAGTCTAAGGTGAATCCCTTAAGAATGGGGAGAATCCTTCAAGCCTGATTTGGGATATACCTCAAGATATCAATGAGGTGAATCCCCATACGCCAGCTGAGGGGATCCCCAAACGTCAACCATGGAAATCCCCAAACGTTATTCTAAGTATAAAAAATTACATGCGTCATTAAATGTGATCAATGATGATTTAGCCTAGGGAGAGACCCTTGAATACTCCTAGTAGTCCTTAAGTCTATATAAAATAGGGTTAAACCCTAACCTTTTCACCTTTTCATACACTTTTGTCTCAAAGTATTTGAAATCCTCGTTTGCATTTTTCACTGGTCCTTCATACATTTCAAGCTCACGCCATCATTTACAAGTACAAGTTTGATACCATTTCTTCTTGCTTTTCCCATTTCCACCGAAAATTAGGGATTTAGGCGAGAATGAAAACCTAGTAGAGATTTCGAACTACGATGAATGCATAGCCCTTTGGAATTACTGTTATAGAAATGCTAAACTATTTTATGGGACAGTTGACTATAACTTAGTGGAATTAGGCATTTTTGATAGTTTATACATCACAAAAAATCCAAACTCGACTGCCTTGCCTCAAATTTAATGGGAAAAGAATTGATTAATTGGAGGCAGGGTGGGTGCAGGGAAAACCCAATTTTTAATTAAAGGGGCAATGGGGAGGGAGAGAATACTATTACCCCTCCAACACCCACCCCAACCCATAACCCGACCTATTAAATTTATTTTATCATCTTTTGTAGTGGTATAAATTCACTAGTCCTTGAGAAAGGATAGATTATGGGAAGTAAGATGGACAACATACCCTGCCAAAGGGAAATCCATCTTTATTAGACCAAGGCCACCCAAGTGGGCCATATAGATCGACCATAATGAGGCATAATGTCACCCGAAATGGGTTACGAGGCCACCTTGTCGTTATAAGTGATTAACATAATTTTACTGACAACATGTAATCACTACTACAAAACACCCAAACAACAATGCCAGGTTTACAACGACATCCTATACACCGTTGTAATAGTGCGTACTGGATGCGCGCACATTGTTTTAAGTCTTATTAAAAGGCCTTTGATGACGGGTAAAATTCCAACTGTGGTAATAGTGCGTACTGGATGCGCACACATTATTTTAATTGGAAATTTCAAGGGTATAATAACGGTTGTTGTGAACACCGTGGTGATACAATCAAGCTTTCATGGGTTCGAACCTCATCGCCCTCAAATAGTTTATTCCTTTGACGTAAATGCGCCCTTGTTAAGTTTTATTTATATTTAACTAAAAACTAATAAGGATATCACTATGGTTATTTCTTAAAACCGTTGTTACAAACTGAAGCTTCTTTTTATGTATTTTAAACACCAAGTAAATATCCATTTATCCACTGAAAAAAGAAACAAGACGAAACAACCCTAACACCAACGCCGTCACCATCATCAGGAAGAACACAACAACAACAACAAAAAAGTGTTCTACTTTAAGTTGTTGCAATGTCACATTTGAAGACAAATTCATCCAAAGGTGTTTCTATGTCTTCTTCCGCTGTAAAATCTCGATCTGGAAATTTCTGTGGTGTGATGGTCGTATGGTTTCGTACCAATGCCAGAAGGGACAAAATAAAGGAAGGCTTTTTTGGAGATGTCCATTTTGGAGGAGCGATGAAACATGTAATTTGTTCATATGGGATGAAGACATGGGAGAAAGAGGTGGAAATGAAGATGAGAGCATTATGAAGTCAAAGTTGGAAGTTGTGGGCTATTTGAAGGTTATGTATGAGGATTTAAAGAAGAAGAACAAGAATTTGAAGAACAAACTGAAATCAGAGAGATTTTCTGGAAATCTCAAGATGTTATGTTTTCTTGTCTCCTTTATGTTTAATGTTTACTTTGTTATGAAATGTAATAGTTGAATTAGGGTTTGAATTACATTGTTGATGTTTAAACTACAGATGCATTGTGAATTACATTGTTGATGTTTGAATTACATTATGAAGACAGGAATGCAACTAATAAAAGATGGTTTCTTACGAGTAAGTTCAACGCAAACTTTTAATTTTCAATTAGTTATCTATTTGTTAGTATATTAGTTGATAGATATTGTAGTTCTAGTTTAAACTGTTAAGAAAAAAGATTAAAATTTCATTAGATAAATTAAGTTTCATTACATAAACTTTTCATTACATAAACTTAATCATCAAATCTAAATGCTCTGGATGAGAGGAAGTTTGACCAACCATAGTCAGCCTCATCATCGTCATCAGAATCGACAACAACCATCTGCCTTCTCAACATTCTTCTTCTTCTTCTCTTTCTTCTCCTCACCCTCAGAGCTCTCCTTCTTTCTGCATCAGCCCCGTCTACAGCAGTAACTTGTTGATTCTAAGGAAGGTTTTGAACGACAACCCCTCTACAACAATATTTTGATTCTGAGGAAGGTTTTGAACTACATCCCCCTCTACAACAACAACAACTTCATTCTCAACATTTTTGGTAGCTTAAGTAGTAGAACTCATTTTGATTATTTTGGATTAAGTTATTTTTATGTTTTGGCCTTTACGGTTTTATATTGTTTCTTCTGATTCTTCATCTTCTCTTGGAAGTTGAAGAAGTTTCTGCCAACCTCGAGCTGTTGAATTAATGATTATATCTCTCTGTCTTTTGAAATTTCATTTTTCATCCTTTGATATTCCTTCGTAATTAATGGTTTTGATATCTGTTCACAAATGGTGTATTGCTGATTCTGGTATGATACGTTTGTTTTTTATTCATACACAATATCACAACGGTTATTACTCTTAACCGTTGTTATATGGTGCACGCTTTCTAATTTATTATAATGGTCACATGACCGTCATTGTAAGTATCATATATATAATAACACTCTACATAACAACGTATGTGTCCACGTCATTATATATCTTTCCCAACCGTTGTTAAAAGGGTCTTCCGTAGTAGTGAATGCAACATGCCTTGACATTATGTTGAGACTTTCTGTCTCTATGAGCTCAAAACAAGAGGCAAAGATGTGGAGCAAGATGTCCCACACATTGAGGAACATCATACCTCAGAAGGCAACTGAACATAAGTAAATTTTGCATCGGATTTGTTTCATTATTTTTTTTCTGATTGTTTATGCGCTTTTTGGAATTATGAATGATTTCCCAAAAGATCAAGTATCAAAACCACTTTTGATTGATGGAGATTTAATTGTTTTTTTATTTGTTAAGTTGTGAAAACTCTATTCTCTAGAATAATTCCTTTGTAAAGGGATAGAGTTTGTTTGAGTTGTGTTTAGGTTCATCATTCATTCAAACTTTTAATAATCCAAACACTTTGGAAATGGTTGATAAAAAATGAGAGGATTTCAGGACGAGTCCTAAATAGAAATTTATGGATAGTATTAAGAAAAGAGGCATTGAACTAGGAGGGTTCAACTAAGACCAATTTGTACTTTTACTACTAAAAGTGGATTTCCTTTCTTGGGTTAACGCCCTCCAGACGTAGTTGTATTTGCAATGAACTGTTACCAATTACTAATGTTCATTTACTTTATTTGCAATTTATCTATTTCTATATTAATCTTGTCATACACATTATTCAGCACATTATGTGTGACATCTTTCCATTAGACGAACAAAATTTCAATTGGCATCAGAATAGACACCCTGTTCTGGTTGGGTGAGCTCTAGGAGATCTATTCATTCTATTCAAAATGGATAATGCTAAAGAAGGAGGATCTTTAAAATGGCCACCTATCTTGGATGGCACAAACTATGATTATTTGAAAGCTTACATGATTACCTTTCTTAAATCTATGGACAACAAAACTTAGAAGGTAGTCATCAAATGATGGGTACCCCCAATGGTTTTTGCAAAAGACGCCACTTGGTCCCTAAAGCTAGAAGAAATTTGTACCAAAGATGAAGATGAGGAATCTAATGGAAATTCTCGTGCTCTTAATGCCATATTCAATGGATTTGACACAAATGTATTTTGCATCATTAACACTCGTATTGTTGCCAAAGAAGCATGTGATACACTCAAAAGTGCTCATGAAGGTACCTCAAAAGTTCTTATGTCAAGACTCAAACTTCTCACCAAAAAATTTGAGAACATTAGAATGGAAGGATGAAACCATTGTTGACTTCTATGTTAGCCTTCGTGTCATAGCCAACTGCTCATTTGCCCTTGGTGAAAAAATATATGAAGAAAAGCTAGCCAGAAAGATTTTGAGATGCCTTCCTAAATATATTGATATGAAGGTTAAAACAATAGAAGAAGCTCTAGAAATCAACACCAACAAAGTGGATGAACTTATTGGTTAATTACTAAATTTTGAGATGGCCATAAATGATATATCTGAAAAAAAAACAAAGGGGTCGCCTTTAAAGCTGACGTTGAAAGTGATAAGGACCAGGTTGAAGAAGATATTGATGATAATATGTCTAAATCTATTTATTTTCTTGCAAAAAGGTTTATCAAGGTTATGAGGATACTTGAAAAAAGGTCAAGGAATAATGTCATGGCAAATGTCAAAGGAAAAGTTCCTGACAATTTAAGAGGGTACAACTTCCAGCACAAAATCAGATAAGCAAACAAACCAAATAAAGGCAAGCGAGTTCAATGTCACGATTGTGAAAATTTCAGACACATTCAGGAAGACAACATCAACTTCATTTGGAAACAAAAGAAGGGATACAGTGCCACCCTGTCGCATGAAGAGACTAGAGATGAAAGTGATTTAGAAAAAGCCAACAACGCGGTACCATTCACTGCACATATGGATTAAAAAACATGTGACCAAAACGATGGTGAGTCCAGTGATGAAGAACTTTAAGATAAAGATGTTGCTGGAGCATATAGATTGTTGTTTACCAAATTGAAAGATGCGTGCATAACCTGAGAAATACAAAAGACTAAGATAAATGTGTTACTCCAAGAAAAAACTAATCTTCTGTTAACCATTATAGATCTGAAGGAAAAAGTTACTCATCTAAATTCTAAGATATAAGGTATGACCAAGTCAGTTCGCATGTTAAAGTGTAGGTCTGACGTCCTTGATGAAATCCTTAGGGTAGGTAAGATGGCCAGAGACATGAAAGTAGTAGGCTTTGATTACAACTCTGTGAATGAAGAGAATAAGTTTGTTCCTCCTGAATAGACAATTGAATTCCTGATGGCAGACTATATGTTAAAGCAACATGCTCGACATTATTACCAACATAGAAACTTCTATATACGACTATTTAGGAGATGCCACTACTATGGTCAATACAAACACATTCGACCTTTTTTCTACAAACCCCGTGGTAGATCTTACTACCCTAATAAAAAATAATCTTTCAAGAATAAGGTAAGAGATGGTTGTGTCCAACAAGTCTGGAAAGTTAAGGAGACAACTACAAGTCACATTGTGCACACCTCTTCAAGAGCATCCTCTTGTGAAGATCGGTACTTTGATAGTGGTTGTTCCATACACATGACATAGGAAAAGAACTATCTAAGAGAGGTAAAAACCTATACTACAATACTACAGAAAATCCATTTCATCATGGTTGGAAAAGGGATACCATCACTATGAGGTAGGGTGTGATTGTTAGTGTGTAGTTTACAACTGCCATATATTTCCCATCGTAGTATACTAGAAAGCGCTCTACCTATAACCACAGTTGTTTTAAACAACCATTGTGAAATTATTTATAGATCCTGGGTTCGACACCCTACAACACCATTTTTGAAGTTTATTATTCTGGATAGCGTTCTACCTATAACAACAGTTATATTAAACAACTATTAAGAAATTATTTGTTTTTTTACTATATATTATGTAATTTTATAGAATTCCCAATTTTTAACCAGAATTTTACTGAATCATATCAGACCAGAAACATCAACACGCACATTTGTGAATCATATCAAACCATAAACTATATTTCACATTAAATTAAAAACCAAAAGTTATATATTACATCAAAACCAAAATGACACAAAACAACCTACAATTTACACATCATTACATCAAATAATTATAATGTATTACCATTATGATGTATCATTTAAATTATTATATTAGCAACCTGTTATTATTATTTTTTTAAATTATTTGATATATGTAAAGCCCTGTATAATATATATCTAGAATAATACCATACAAGTGTTTTATTTGGTACTAACACCATCATAAGTGCCTATTGGCATAATTCACATACTTCACCATTAAAAAAAAACACAATTACAACCTATGGTGCAAGACATGGAAATTATCCAAAACAATAAAATCTAAGATCAATATACAATATCCTCAATTGTATACCACAAATACACAGCGAAAAACTAAATCTAAGCTTCTCTTGAAAACATCCAAGCATAGCTCCACTTGTAAATCAAACCTGTAATCAATGCCTGAAAAATAACAACAATAATGGGGTGAGATATTAATCTTAGTGAGTTCCCTATCTTATGGATTCTCTTGGCTTTACAGGGTTCTAGGCAAATCCTAACTCAAGTCAAGGGGAAGGGAAATGACCTTGAGTTTTCAATCTCACACTATATGGATACCAGTTCGTGAGTCTGTTAACTCAAAATTTATCACTAATCGATAACCTTGTCAAGGCATTCTCTTTCTCTCGCCCTCTTCTACGTCTAGAAGTCGGAATGAGTCATGGACCCTCGTAGATTTCTTGGCATACGAAATGGATTCGGGATCATCGGCCTGTTAACCGTGAACCGTCAATTCTCATGGCCTGTTAACCATCACAAGTCTCTTTACCCGTAGGCTCCATCCGTACTATACTCGGGAATCAAACCTACCAAGAAATCGTGCATTCATTTCAGAGGAGCTCGTTACTCATGAAATGACACATAATAGGATAATGGTTACGATTTCGTGATTTCACATACAACCGTAATTGTATTCAACAATTCTAGGCCACAATTGCCTTTAGGCCTCTTTTGCCTTTTCTCAAATAATTACCATGGTTACATATGTTCCATACTAGTGTCTTATTCTTTTCTATACCATTCGGTATTTGGACACACGCCTCGGCCTCATATGCGCAAGCATCGTCATTAGATTATCTATCAATTTCCTAGCCCATTACTAGGTCACAACCTTAAATTATGCCATTTTGTTTTGGGGTAGAGTTTCCTCACTCTTCCTAATTCATATTTTAAACATGCATATTTTCTTTCATTCATAATTCACAATTAGAAAGATATGGCATAAATACAATTTGTAATGAATTACATGTAATAATTCAACTCATAAAGTTAACACAATTTCTCGGGTTCTCTTCGATTCATTTAATCGGGTATCAGAATCAATATTTTTCACTTTTATCCCGTAGGATATTTTCACAGCTTTCCATCGGTATCAAGAATGCCTTGATCGGAAACAAGGTTCAAAAGATATTAATTTTTCAACATTTTTCAAAAACACAACAGTGGTAACCGGTTACCTTAGAATGAGTAACCGGTTACCCATTCTCACTGCGCATTACAGTAGCCAAAATTCAATATGGTAACCGGTTACTCAGTTCATTTTTGCGTAAAACCTGTCATTTTCCTGCAAGTAACCGGTTACCTCAAATCGAGTAACCGGTTACCACTGAACCAGAGGTCAAAAACCTGTTATTTTTAACATGAAATCCAATGGAAACTCATCAACACATTGCTCATCATAATAGCAAGTATTCCCGATTATTTCCACATACAACCCGACTATATTACTCGGTTTATTTCACGTTTTATTCGTTAGAAACATTGATTTTATCAATTTCATCATTTTCTCTCAATTTCTAACCTAAGTTCAAAACATGAATTTTCTAGAACTTAGAGTTTCTAACTAGAACCCACCTGATAATCGAAGAGGAGTTTGAAGAAGATGAAGAACAATGATCCAAGCTTCTTCCTATTTCCCTCTTCTCTTCTCTTCCTTTTCTCTTCTTTCTTCTTTATCTTACTATCTTTCTTCTTCTTCTCTTTTCTTAACAAATATATATATATATATATATATATATATATATATATATATATATATATATATATATATATATATATATATATATATATATATATATATATATATATAAAATACATATATTATATAATATAATCCAATAGAATAAAATATCTCCGATTGATATTTTATCGTTTAACACCAAATGATCGATTATTAGAGTCACCATATAATACTCTCTTGAACTAAAATAATTATTGATATGTCTATTTAATCAATAATTGGTCTCTTAAGAGTTCACATGTTGCTCTATTGATCCCAATTGACAATACATAGAGCACTTAGAGAATTCCATTATTCCAATTGATCAGGGATAGAGCACATAGACACTCATCTGATCTCATTTAATATCCAATTGAGTGTTTAGATAATATGGGGTATTACACTCTCCCCCCTTAACCTCTACTCGACAATAACTACAACTTGTATAATTGTCTTAGTTCCACACTCAACTTTACTTCCGTTCAAATTCTGACGTATTCAAATTCCAACTTGATTTCATAGACCAAAATCCGTATTTTCACAAATTATCAACTTCGTGTCCTTAGTCATACTCTTATTCCAATATTGGGTTAACTTCGAACTTTTCTTTCTCCATAATTCCTCTATTTGTCCCATACTAAAACACTTGGTCGCCTCTTACCTTCAGAAGTAAATACCGTTCTATATTCCTCTACTGAGTCACAAACAAAATCGTAACATCTTATCTTGGGTCAGGATAACAAACACTCAACACATCTTCACGATGTAGTTCAGTGGTTCCTTACCTTCATGCAATCGTCGACGATTTATCTTTTTATAAATCTTTCAACGTCCAAAACCTCTTCATAAATAGTCAAACGACTTCTTTACCAGTTTCTTCTGGTCTGATGCTGTACATGGTAATCATTACATCCGATATTTCATCTCTTTCGTATCACACCAAAAGGTAACACACTTAGAACAAGATCTTCTCATTTCCATACTTATGAGTAACAATCTTCCTAATTCCCATTATGCTGATTGAACTCTTTCATCTAACACATTCCACTGCGCAATCCAAAATCCATCAGTGGAATTCCATGAATTCTCAAGCACTACCAGGTAGATAATAGTCGGCAGAGAAACACACCTTTCCACTGGGGTCCTTACTAACCAATGGTACGAGAAACTTATTGGCGTCCTATGGTAGAACAATTTCCTCGCCAACACACAATATCTTATGATCGTCCAATACTCTTCAGATGATAAAGGCATAAGAGTTACACTGTTACAACTATAATATACACAACTCCAAATCAATTCTTCTTACGGGGTCTCCGACTTACACAAGGTTTCTTGTCGACACAAGATTTCAGCTAGTCTCACACAACACCATCACGGAACTTCAATCATGTGTGAGTCACCACTTATCAAAACTTAACCCATCCAAGGCACAATTGTGAGTTTCCATACCACTCACCAATTCACATACAACACTCCACATACACTCACACTTTCGAAGACCATGCCACGTTTCTCAATTAAATCCACCTCTCTCACTCGTTCTGTTTCATAACTGATTCCAAGTTACATGTTTAACTTCGGAATGTCCAATTCTTACTCGTACTTGGAAAGATAACTTTCAAATTTCATTCTCTTGGTAAAACACAACTGCACACAACTGGTACCACTCTCACGGTCTAAATCCGATGCCATGAACTCACGGAAGATAACAATTACTAACTATGACCAACCATTCATACCTTACTAATACCATAATTACACATCGAAATATTCCTTGCAAGATCAATACTTCATGAATATTTTCCAACTTCGTCCTTAAGACTCGCAACGGTAATACAGCTAAGACCTTCTCATACTCAACACAGTTCACAAGATTATTTCCCCAAAGTCAACTCCCTTGTCGTCTGAGCAAATTGTCAACTACGCAAAACTTTTCAGAAGTTCTAATTTCGAAACACAAATCCTTCTTTCATTTACTTGCAATCCCGTTTTCCATTCTCCGAACACTTATCAATTGGAAGAACATAAGGTAACAAAACACAGATGATGGTTCCTAAGGGATTTCATAATTTACACACATGTTAATCGATTAACCGTCTGAGCTAATCGGTTAACCCCTCAAAGTTCAGCGTAAAATACCATCCTTGCACGTGTTAATCGGTTAACCACATGGCGTTAATCGGTTAACACTGCTGCAGAAGCTGAAAACCAATTTCTTTTAATTCAAAAACCATCCCTATTCAAAACCATCAATCCGACTTGCTCTAACCCATAATATCATTCTCAACTCGTGGTTTTTTTTTTGTATAGCATTCACCAACCATGATCAACTCAAGGTGATCCAGAGCAAAGTTAAAATGTGCGGATTACACACTCCAACCAAGTGACAAGGTAAAATTCCAAATTTCGACGCGGTCACACGACAAAACTTCAGTGGGGTAGTTCGTTCTCTGCTCATACCACTATACTAGCAGGAAGCTAATATGACGACATTCTAGGGTTTTAGTCACAACTCATACTTAATTCGTCCACAAGCAAAACCCAACACACAACCATTACACGGTACCACAAAAACGATGGACAAAACGTGTCAAGCCTACAACCTTGTTCTCTCACTTGAACTCCTTGGTGGGAAATAAAACAACAACGTTCTTAGTCCAACAAAAGGTAGATTCCAAATATTCCGATTATTCACAAATACAGAAATTTCTCTATACTTAAAAATAAATCGGGGCAATGCATCCTCTTGAAGAACCTTTCCATCACTTCGTACACATTAACCGGGATTTATTACCCTTCACTATCCAATGCACATTCCACTTACCAAATTACTTAATGGAAGATTCGCAACCGACAATTCTCATAAACTATTTACAAAACTCTTCCAGTATAAACCATTCCATGATTTACACTTAGTCCATAATAAGTCCTGATTTGCTTTTCATTGATTTACTGCAATCTTGCTTCTTAGAATACAATACTCACTGTTCCACAAGGTACGTCCCTTTACACTTGTCTGAAGACTAGGAATCCATCACGTACACTTGTGACCACGGTGCTACCACTACGGTTGTTCTAATACCAAGGTGTAACTTTTCCCATTCCACGTCATACTACTAGGGTCCTCATGGGTGAACCATCTTTGATTACACTTCCTTAATTTAAGCCTCAAAAACTACTCAATAACTCTATTGCACATTCGTCCAAAAATACATTCCGTTGTCATTTCCTCATAATATACTGTTGACACCGTTTTCTACATCGCGTTTACTTTGCTCTCCATGGTAATCCTCTTAGGTCCAAATATAAAACCTCCATACTTACATTTCCTTAAGTCCAAGGCACTTACTCTGTTTCTTAATACAACTTCTTCAGTTCCGTATCACTACACTTTCTGTCACTAAATAAAGTTCAAACTTCCTCCGACACAATACGTTATAATGTTCCTTGGGTAAATTAACAAATTCCATATTGGTCTCTTACCAAATACAGAAATCCTGATGTATCATCTCGAACTTAATCTCTCTACACATCTGAATACGCGTGACTTATCTCATACCCTTCGTCTGACACATACTTGTTTCACTTGAAGCATGTAAACACATCCTTGTGTTCCTTCACACACTTCTCTACTACTTTAGGATTCCACAAAACCGAACTTCCTTAACCCTCAACTTTTAACCAGTCGAAAGACATTGTTTTGAACACACTCCTTTAGGTATTCTCGTCCATTCAAGATACTATTGTGACCTTAGAACAGAAACACCAATAACTATCTCACTTTCGGACCTTACTTCACACGTTCCACAAAACAACCTTTCTTTTTCACGGAATGAGATTACTTGAAATTCTTATCTATAACAGTGGTAAATCTAGATCTACTAGTGATTTTACATGTTCCTCTATACCTTGACCAATCGTTCGATAGATGTCCTTAACTTTCAGACTTACTCATCCAAAGTGTAGCGCGATTTTTGTGGTTTCGAATCACTATCGCTTTGGTACTACAGCTCGATTCATTTTTTATCCTATGAAGCTGATTAAGGAAGGGAAATAGATGTCTCCAATTAACCCTGCTTGCATACTGAGTTTAAACAGATGACTGTTGGTTTACAGATGCTATCAAAATAGGGGGTTTGTCTTAGGTTATTTTGCTTAAGAATACAATGTCTGGACTATTTGCGAGGCTTTTGGTAAGATGTTAGATCTGATGCTTTTTGATTGATGTATTGAGGTACTGGACTTTGAGTTTTTGATTAGTATGCTCGCTAAGATTTCACAATCTTATGCCTACGTATTCCCATTTAATGAAACAGGGAAATCAGAGCGATCGTAGTTCCCTCCTATTCTAAGGGAGGAAAAAGATATTTTGGTGTCTTGTTCAAAGCCCAAGATTGAAGCTAAAAGGGTATTTGTATCTTGTTCAAAGCCCAAGATATGAACCAGTCCACGTTACAACCATCAAAATACCTAACTGAAGCAAGGTTATTTTGAAAGCATACTACAGCAAGGTTGCGTAAACTAACTCCAAAAGATCTTTGCAGATAATTTATTTTGGCATCATACCATTTGCTTTACTTTTCACTTTTAAATGTCTTGAACTGCCATGTTCAGACCAGCGACTCATATGTTTTGCATCTTCCAAAAGATTTTGATTTCAAAAGTTGCATGACTTTGCTTTAAAATTACCATGTTTGTACAAATGCTTTTGTTTGTAAACTGGCTATCCTCTCGAGGAATTTTCAAACAGTCGAGAAACTTGGTCAGTGATCCTATCAGGAGCACGTTCTTTCCAGATCCTGTTGAGAATCAGTTTATGATTTGTGGTTCAGTGCAAGTCTTTCTCGAAATTGGTTTATACAGAAGATTTTTCATGACTCAGACTGGGGCAGGCTTCCTAAGCGCTCAGCAAAGCAGTCATTTACAGAATCAATCAAGTTGAAGCATTAAAAAGTTCATCTACAACAATTAAATAATCTGGGGCAATTTACTTAAAGAATCCTCAAGCAGCTTCATCCTTCCTACAAGGATCATCAACTTGATACAATTTACCAGTGTGTCAGAGACTGTGATTAGCAACATCTTTAGTCCCCAAGCAGAATGGCAGTGATCTCCATGTTGAGGAACCAGTCTTCCAGTCTTGTCTTCTCCCCAAAAGTCAAGCCGTGTCGTCGATGTCAGCATTCGATCATATATCATCTGCATAATTCATATACATATGCATGGAAAAAGTGTTTCATCCTCATTTGCATTCTCCACAGATCGTGTTGTTATCCATGTCTTACCTTGTGGTCAAAGTCCAACTTACTTGGCACCTACCAAACAAATATTATCGTGTCTACCTGACGTTCTTCAAGATATGACCTTTCTTGTCCGATTGTTTTTCCGGATATTTATGTTCTTCTTTTGCGTCCAATGCCATTCTTGGATGTTACATGTGTCTGTCTCTCTGATGCTTTACCAGATTGAGTCTTTTGTTCTGATGTTCTTCCAGAACTTATCTGATGTTTTTTCAGATATACCCTTTTGATTCTAATGCTTTTCTAGAATCTATCCGAAGTTTTACCGAATATATTTATCTCTATGATGTTTTACCAGATTGAGTCTTTTTGTTCTGAAGTTTTTCCAGAACCTATCTGATGTTTTTCCAGATATGTCCATTGTGATTCTGACACGCTTCCAGAATTCGTTTTACTCCCCAGTGAGTTTCCAGATATATACCTTTGAAATTCTGATGCTCTTCCAGAATATTGTTGCTTTTACCGTCTGATGATCTTCCAGATACGACTTTACTTCTGATGTTTTTCCAGAACTCCTTTTATGTCTATCTAACGTTCTTCCAGACACGACCTTATTTATCTGATGTTCTTCCAGATATGATGTTGCTTATCTAACGTTCTTCCAGATATGTCTTCAAAACCTTTTCCCGTACATTTAATGCTTTTCTAAATATTCTGGATGTATCTTCAGAATCGTTGTCTTCATCTAATGCTCTTCTAGATGTCTTCAATTTATTTCTGACTGTGGTTAACAGCTGTTAATTGTTTTCAAGTCTGTTTCCATTTTCCATCCAATGCTTTTCTGAATGTGTTCCGGAGTTTATTCAATGTTTTTCTGAATATCTCTGATGTGTTATGGAGTTTATTTGATGTTCTTCCGAATATCCCTGATGTGTTCCGGAGTTTATTCGATGTTTTTCCGAATATCTCTGATGTGTTCCGGAGTTTATTCGATGTTTTTCCGAATATCTCTGATGTTTTCTAGAGTTTATTCAACGCTCTTCATATCATTTCATATCATGTGCATCTTGTGGCATCTTAGGGCCAAAAATTGTGCATGTTTGTATTTAAGTCTCTCCTACCTCGTCGAGACAAAGATTTTAATCTTCATATCTCCGGATAGAAGAAACTTAAATAAGGGCATCTGTCATACCCTAATTTTTGACAATGAGATTTTGTTTTTCGTTTCGCATCGTCTGCATAGCGTAACATGCATTTCATCTTGCATAATGTCTGAAATGTCAGTCAGAATAAATTTGTTGGATTTATAGACAAACGGGTCTAAATTTATTTCAAAATCTGACCAAACGCTGTATTTTTCCAATATGTTTATTTTGCGCTCATTATTTTGGTGTGTTCATTTTATTTTTTCGAGCACTTTTCTGGCCGACTTTTTATTTTGTTTTTTAATTATTTTTATTTATTTTTAGTTAAATAATCATTTAATTTATTGAGATTTAATTAGATATTTAATTTAAATTTTATTTTTATTAATTAATTTTATTTTTAATTTATTTATTAATGTTTTCTTTTTTATAAAAAACACAAAAACATCATATTTAATCAATACTTAATTATGTTCCTCCTTATAAAAACACAAAAACATAATATTTAATTCTTTTTATTTTTGTCTTATTATAAAAAACAAAAAAACATTGTGTTAATTGTTATTATCATTTTTGTCTATTTTCTAGTCTTATATATATGCATTAGAAAAAACAAAGAGGACACAAAAAACACACTCATACTTCATCTTCCTCACATCTAAACCGCAATTGTTTTCACAAACCACGACGTGGCACCGAGAGAAAGAGACAGATAGTGCAGCAACACGAGGGAAAAGGCCATTTGAGGGATGTAAAATTGAAAACTCACCCTTTATTTTGAAAATCTGATGCTGTTTTGTAACTATGTCAATTTCATGTTTGTCTTGGTAGTACCACTTATAATGTCACGTGGTGTTTGTTTTGCATATATTGGTAGAGGTAGCTTCTTTAGTTTTATAATTTAAGTATATGAGTTGTTTTTGGTTGTCTATAATTTATGTTAGGTGTCACCATGTATCATATATTTATGTATATATTACATATATCACATTTTAATACTATATATCATATACTATCACGTATCAAATATTAATGAACAGTTAATTTTTTTTATCACCATTACCTCTTAATTATAATTAGTAGATTCTCTTTCATTATTTTTTTCTAGTCAATACTATATGGCCTTTTCTTTCAAAAAGAAAAATAGAAAGAAGCAAATTTAATTTATTTTTGGATATCGGTTATTGTTATTCTTAGTCACTTGTATTAATCAAGTTTATATTTTTATTATTTATATAATGTTAGAAAAGACCAAAAAGATTTCCTTATTTTTAGTTTATTAGTTAATTTTGTAATATTAAAAAGACTAAAAAAATATTTTTTAATTACTTTATTTTAGCATAGAAAAATGTAAAAATTTTTGTTTTAATTACTTTTATAAGGATGAAAATACCAAAAATATTTTAATTACTTATTTTAGTATTTTTATTTCTAGTTTTTCATTAGTTTTTCGATATTAAAAAAAATATATAAAAATATGTTTGTAATTATTAGTTAATATAAATATAAATATTTAAATTAATCAATAATTTCTTGTTGCCCGATTCCAAAGGAGGATCCCTTTTGTTGACTGCCATGTCATACTTAGCCTAACTTTAGGTCTTTCCCGTTTCATCTTAGCCTTAGGATTAGAGTCGCCGTACTCTATGTGGGTGTCTTACCATTGAAACTTCTTACCCGTTTATCCTAGCCTTAAGATTAGAGTCGTTGCACTCTATGTAAATCCTTTGCCATGGACACTTGCCTCCCTTTTAACCTAGCCTTAGGTTTAGAGTTTCTTAACTCTATGTAGGTGTTCTGCCATAGACACTTACCTCTTCCCTTTGGAACCTTGACCACAGTCAAGAGTTCCTCACCCTTATTGAGGGGAACTACGAATGCTCTGATTCCATTCCCATCAGGATGCGTAGGCACGAGATGCGATGTCTTGGCGAGCATACTTAGAAATAACACCTTAGGTATTTCTTTCCCTTTACACCCTTTAGCAGACAAAATAACAAATAACACAATAAAACAAGAGGTTCCTATAGAGTACTACAGATAATTAGGATGCTAACACCTTCTCTTGGTATAACCAACCCCCGAACCTTAGTTCTCTCGCATTGTTTTGTATTGCATCTTTCGGGTTATTCGCTCTTTTTACCTTCCTTTGGATAAATTAAAGATCGGTGGTGAATTATGATTTGTGATTCAAGTTAATTAATAGCTTGATATCTGATTCTCACTGCGACAAGAATCATCAACAAAGCCATGCTCAAAGGAAGTTTGATCCAATCCCAATGACTTATAGTCGATTGTGGTCTTATTTTGCCTGAAATTCGGTGATGATACCCAGAAAGACCAGAGCCATGAAATCTCGCCCTCATTGATACAATCCAAATACCAGTTATGAGTTTCATGATGGAGTAGTGGGGTGTCTGATTGTAGAGTGCAAGGTTTTCCAGGAGGAGGTTCAAGGGTTGATCAATGATGAGGTGCTTACCTTCAAGGGAGGAAACCCATTTGTGAATGGAATGCCTTTATACTGAAGACTCAAGAAAGTCCTTTCCAAGATGGCGAAATCAAGAGGAAAGCTTATTCCCAAGGTTCAAATCAATTTGATGTTAGAGCAAGAGGCATGTTCCTCTATACACATGGTTGGTTGATGCTTTGGAGTTCGAAGACTATTCTTTAGGCATATGTCTTTTCAATTGTTTAGCTCATTTACTGATTTTCGCATGTAATTCTCCTTGTTTGTCAATGCATTTGTTATTTGCGTGTAATAACTTGTTCATTTTGAACGATTAATGCAATGAATATGTTTGCCTTGAAGAAATCCATTCATATTCACTCTTAAAATGTTTTTCTGCTTTATAATGCCAACGCTACCCCATCTCTTGCTTAGGCAGAGAATTGGAGGGAGGATGACGAAATTAAAAACGCAAGATCTCTTGTCATATGCTTTTGAGTAGAACCCTGCTGATGATGTAAGACATTATTTCAAATCCCCAAACACTAGAGATATAAGGGAGATCGACCCTCATTAACCACTTTGAGCCTTGTAGTAGGAATTTCTTTCTGTACAAAAAATCTCAATTTTAACCTGGGGCAGGGTAGTTTTCAGTTAAGCTGATCGAGCGCCCAAATTTTCAAAAAAAAAGAGAGTGAGCATCCGAGGATTCACCACACCTATCCCTCAACTAGTTAAGGAATGGGGCAGTCACAATCCTTTCAACAAGTAAAAAATGACTTAAGAATCACACGATTTGTTCATAAATCAAGAATGAAAAAAAAGCCCGCTAAATCAAAACCTATAAAGGAGACTTAGGCAAAATTGGGGCATCCAGCTGGACTTCAAAGTCAAATCCAAAGTGTTGCAGTGAAAATCGGATAACAAGCTATTAATTAACTTGCATCATATTTCTTTTACAACCGACTTTGATTTATCCAAAGGAAAGGTTCAAGATCGTTAGAAAAACCTAAAGGGAAAGATCTAAGGTTCGGGGGTTGGTTACGCCTAGGGAAGGTATTAGCACCCTAAACGTCCGTAGTACTCTACGGGAACCTCTTGTTAATGTTATCTTATGTTTGCTAAAGGGTTCTATGCTAAAGGTTAGTTAGCAGGGGAAGTGATAAATTCATTATGATGAATATCACTAAGAGTTGAGGAACTCTCTCTCCTAATGCTAGTTGTAATTTCTATGGCTCTGTTGAGGCCAAGAAATTGAAGTTTTCTCCTAAGAGGTTACTTAGGTTAAGGTGGGGGTCATGACTTTAGGAGTCAACATGTTTAACCATCCTTTGGAATATGGGGAAAAAAGAATAAAAGTTATAGAAGATGAAACATTGATATGAGATAATATAATGAGAGTAACATAAGCATGAAGATGGAAATATGACACATGATGAGTAGACATGAGATAAATATCAAGATATCAATTAGACAAAGGCAAACCAAAGATATCAAACTTGAGAAATAGATCACACATCATAAGTCAAAATATAGTCATGAATAAAAGATCAATTAAGATGATATTCCAAGTTTAGACAATACCAATCACAAATTAAATCAACAATCAAATAATAAGATAAATTAAAAAATGAGTTAAACATTAAAAGATCAATAAGGTTATAATGAAGATTCAATTATTTAATCAATATAATGAGAGTAGAAATTCACATTAATAAAAGTAAATCTTTTAGATAACTAATTAAGAAAATAAATTGCTAAGATAAATAAACATGGAGTTTTAAAATAAAATTCAGATTTTCTAAAAAGAAATAAATTGTTTTTAATAAACTTTAAATGAAAGGGAAAAATTAACTAAAAAGAAAGGGAAATAGCACAAATAGGGTTTGAACCCACGTCCCATACCTGAACGCCCCAAAACATATACCAACTGGGCTATGCGTGCGTGGTGAATACAAAGCGCAAGTACACATATATATTTTAAAGAAGCGAAAAACAGGAGAGAAAAAAACAAAAGGACTGGGTAGGGATCGAACCCCAGTCCTTATAGGCATGGCAAAGAGGAAACGTAACACACAGACAAGTCCATCCGTTGGGGCGGGAATACATCCAATGATAAGTATGACTTGATAAATATATAACATATATCGTGCGCATATATTCAAAATAAAAAATAAACCAATTTAATAACAGACATAGCAACCAAACCAAACACAGTACCATATTAGTCCTACACAAGACCAAAAGATTTCAATACGTAAGGCTATCAACTATGGTTAACAAATGATTTTATGAAAAAAACACATCAAGCCATGACAGTATGATAACAGTAGCAGTATGTAGCATAACACCAAAACGTATGAAGTCATGCATTTCACTAAACATGTATAAACCAAACTGAACTGGTACTGGCCTAATACAAAGCAGGTTAGTACACAACAACATTTTAACGACATAATAATGAACCAAAAGTCTTAACAGTCAGACACAAATGCCAATTAGATATCAACCAACCTATGTATAAGAAGCAATAATGCACAACATAGCAATATTAATACAAACAGAACCAAATGGCCATAGATCAATAGGTTAGCAACTCAAAACTGTCAGATCAATCTCAAACACATTAAGCAATTTCAACATTTAAGCAAAGACAAAAATACGACCCAAAGGTAATGTGATTCTAAATTCTTAGTTTGTGACACAAATGACAGACAAGTAGTAGGTTATCCTGTTAACATTAAACTCATCAATAAATTGTGAACAAGCAAGGACCTCAACACAACCAATTTTAACAGTTCACACATTTAAAATCAGATGCAGCAATGGTATACATGAGGAAAGACATTCTATGCATTGGCAATGAGAAGGATATAGGTCACCAAAAATTAATGCAAACAGCAAACATAGTCTTATTATGAGTAGCATACAAGATACATGTAGGTTGAAGTTCAAAATCGTGTCAAGATTACAAGTACACAAAAGAAAATTGTACTTAGTCCTAAAGTCCTAGAGATAGAAAACGTAAACTCATACAAATGATCATACATCCCCAAAATATAAAGTGTAATCAATGAGATTCAAGTTAAGTGGCATTTAAGCATGGACATAATATGAGCAAAACAGGGACTATACTTCATCATAAGGCAGTTAAAATCAGTCACAGTTCACACAACAACCACATTGCAAAGATACAAGTCATACTAATGGTAAAGGGGCAAAAGACATGGCACATGATATGCAACAACCAATATTTCTTCAGGCACTATCATTTAAAGACAAACAATGGAATAGTTAGGAGTTAAGTTAAAACACATTAAGGTCAACATTATGAATACACGTATTGACATTAAAACAAAAGCTAGATATCAAAAGGAAACCGAGTTGATAGTCTCAATAAAGATGTCTAGGTAAGTACAAGCAAGAGAGAATAATCAAACACATAAGGCAGGATCAAACACCACCACCAGAAGTAATGCAGAGCATAATATGGTCATCAATTTAAATCAGAAGAGATTGCTACTCAGAGTTGGTTTTATAGATAACATGAATACAATAAAGCATGGTTATATTAAAAACAAAAGTTTAAACATCACTTAACATGTCAAACAAACAAGACCAACAATGGCAAATTAGTTAACATAAAAACTGTCATTTCATTCTCAAAGGCAGTTGACATGATCAAAGAGAAACCTTTCACAACAACAAATAATAACCAAGGGAGAAAGTTTACGAACTCATAACAAACTGTTGATACAAAACTCAAGATACCACAAACATTTCCAAAAGGCAAACCATGCATACCATCATATATATTCAAGGGAATCAAGAACTTATGTATTAACATCAAAACAAAATGCGCAGCATCATGTTAGGTCAGTAACATAAACAACTTAGATGACCATAAAGTTCAAGCATACATTACAGGATCAAAGAAATGAAAAGCATATCATGACAAACATCCAATAACCATCAAAAAAAAATTAAAACAATCATACCATGAGCACATGAGTAGATTAAAGTTAAAGGAAAAAGAGAGTTACCAACTGAACTTGCTTCTCTCTGGATTTACCACAAATTCTTGATGCTAGCCCTCATTCTCTTCCCTCTTTTGGACTCAGGTATTTGGAGTATTTTGTAGAGATCGTTGGTGTCCTAAGAACTGAAATTGAACCTCCTTAAATAGGCAAGGCATTGGGTTGATGAGAAGCATCATGGGCCGGGTCAATTTCCTCAAGCATCTGGTGGGCATAAGCTAAGCAATTAGGGTTTTCATTTGAATTTCAAACTTGGTCCAATTCTGGGAGATAAACACGCTGTGGCATTTCAGATGTGCAGGGTCATACTCATCACTTTGTGAATGGATTCAGAGCTCTTCCATTGATGCTATTGAGAGGGGTACCAAATGGAGCAAAGGTTGGAGATAGCGTGGACAGATTCGCAGATGGAGCAGGTCGTATGCTGGAATTGGTAATCTTCTCTGAACCACTTTTTGTGCAACACACAGCTGAGCTTGAAGAGGAATGGATTTGGAGATTTCAAATTGGGGAATTCCCGCCATCGGTATTGTGGTTGAATGGATTCAAAATGCTTTGAATTTCTCGTCATCACTCAGAATTCCTCAGCAAGAACGAGAGAGAAGAGACGAACTTGGTTCTCTTTGGTTTCTTTAATGTCACGTGTCATGCTCTCATTGGTTGATGGGATGGTTGAAAAGTCAAACACATACCAAGCTTAACTCTCATTGGTCCATAATAATGAAATGAGAGTCCAACATTCCAAAAATGAAATTGGTCACGGTAAGCTTATTTTGGGCACATTCTCTTAATTGAATTAATAATATGGTTATTGAAAATAATAACAAACTACTTAACATTCTAGATTAAGAATTAATTTAAAAGAAACTAAATGGATAATTAACCTAGTTAATTAAAATTTGACTTAAATTAGGATTAATTTAAATTAATAAAAATAAAACAACTCGAATATAAATAAAATAAAATGGGCCAAACTGAAATTAACCTAATCATAAAACAAATAAAAGCTAAGATAATTATTAAATTAAAATATGAAGAAAAATAATAGAGCAACAAATAGCAGAAAAATGAGGGTAAAATTTGGGGTACAACAGTTGCCCCTATTTAAATATCTTCACCTGATGACATGAGAGATGAAGATCCTCGTGTAATCAACAGTGAAAGATATTTAAATACAGATAACCGAAAATTTTGCCCTCAGATGCACACACATACAATGCAGCAAACACGATGCCAAGAAGATGCAAGAGAAATGCAGACACAACGAGACACCAAGGGGAAAACAAGAAGCAAAAGGACCAAAGAGCCTCACTGGGGAAGGACGAAGGTTAGTATCCACGAGAAAAACTCACTAGGGATACAAGCTAACCAACAAAAGAGACCCACCGGGGAGACCCCAAAGAAACACTGGGGAAAAGACCACAGACAATCTTCACCGGGGAAAGATCCTGGAAGATAGACTACTGGGGATAAACAAACCCACGTTCTTCCTGGGCATGAAACCAGAAAGAAAAACCTGATCCAGGGATCAGCCTGAAAAAGACAGACAACCAAACGAAGACTTCCTGGGGATTCTAAATTGAAGAGTTCAAAATGGGATCTTCAAGAAAAGCCAGGAAGACAGAGACAAACCCTGCGCACCAGATAGGAGTCTTAAGGGTTGAAGAAATTTGTTCCAAGAAGTTTAGCTTAAAGCAACTTTTCAAAAGAATCCAAGATAAGGGTTCAATGTCCGACACGATTCGAATAAGAACAGTTTTAAGACCAGAAGACAATGCTTGACGCGATTCAAACAAAGTCCAAGTTCAAGTTTGACACGATTCAAATGAGAACGGCTTTTAAAAAGAATAGACGATGCTTGACACGATTCAAACAAAGTCTAAGTTCAAGTCTGACACGATTCAAACGAGAACAGGTTTTAAAACGAATAGACGATGCTTGGCACGATTCAAACAAAGTCCAAGTTCAAGTCTGACACGATTCAAACGAGAACAGGTTTTAAAATGAATAGACGATGCTTGACACGATTCAAACAAAGTCCAAGTTCAAGTTTGACACGATTCAAACGAGAACAGGTTTTAAAAAAAATAGACGATGCTTGACACGATTCAAACAAAGTCCAAGTTCAAGTCTGACACGATTCAAACGAGAATAGGTTTTAAAACGAATAGACGATGCTTGACACGTTTCAAACAAAGTCCAAGTTCAAGTCTGACACGATTCAAACGAGAACAGGTTTTAAAACGAATAGACGATGCTTGACACGATTCAAACAAAGTCCAAGTTCAAGTATGACACGATTCAAACGAGAACAGGTTTTAAAACGAATAGACGATGCTTGACACGATTCAAACAAAGTCCAAGTTCAAGTCTGACACGATTCAAACGAGAACAGGTTTTAAAACACGAGACGATGTTTGACACGATTCAAACAAAGTCCAAGTTCAAGTCTGACACGATTCAAACAAGAACAGGTTGTAAAGATCTTTAACGTTAAACTTCTCGGGGGATAGTAAAAGGTTTAAAGATTCAAATCTGGCGCGTAAAGGTTAAGACCGAACAAGCACGACACAAAGCAAACGGGGAATGTCTTTACTTCACTGGGGAAATAAAGACAGACACCAACAACAGACCACAAGCAAAACAGAGCACAAAGATGCGAAAATGCTAGGGTATGATGCACATGCTTAGCTATATGCTAGAAATGACGCAAACAACGCAAAACAAGAAAGAAGAAAGGATGACACAAGCCAACACCCTGAAACCCAAACATCAAGGATAACCGGAGCAATCTTCTTTCCTCTGGATATGGTAGATCCATGCCAAAAAAATACTGTACTGCTAACTCTTCCTGCACCAACTTGATTCCAAAACATCTTAATTCCAGAGTAAAACTTAGTTTATTTTGTGTTTTCTTAGAAATTGCAACATTTCCGTTTTCAAAATCAAGTGAAAATGACAAAATTTTGCAGAATAAAGATGACAATAAGCAAGAAAATGGCTCAATAGCTGATATTCATTGAAAAGTAGTGACTTGCCAAATAGCAGAGTCCCACGAAATATTACAAATGCGACAAAATGGCAATTTTGGCAAAGGTTACATTGTATTCAATGACCAGTAACAAACTCTATGGACTAATACTCTAACAGCTGACTTCTCTGGGGACTCCCGGATATAGGTGAGACGTCCTTCAAGCGTAATACTTTCGTACCGAATCTGCATTCACAGGGTGCGCAAGCTGTTCACCATCCATAGTTGTAAGAAACAAAGATCCTCCTGAAAAGGCTGTCTTGATTATAAATGAACCTTCATAATTGGGTGCCCATTTACTGCGGGCATCTCTTTGTGATGGCAGAATCTTTTTAAGTACCAATTCGCCTACTCAGAATTCCCGAGTGCAGACCTTTTTATCAAATGGCCTTTTCATCTTTTTCTGGTACAGTTGGCCATGACACATGGCCGTCAGACGCTTCTCATCAATTAGGTTTAGTTGATCATATCTTTCTTGAACCCATTCTGCTTCATCCAGCTTGGTTTCCATTAATATCCTTAAAGAAGGTATCTCAACTTCTATGGGGAGGACAACATCCATCCCATATACCAGAGAAAAGGGGGTTGCTCCTGTCGAAGTTCTGACTGATGTTCTGTACCCATGTAGTGCATATGGCAACATCTCGTGCCAATCCTTGTATGTTTTGACCATCTTCTGAAGAATTTTATTGATGTTCTTGTTCGCAGCTTCGACCGCTCCGTTCATCTTTGGACGATACGGTGAAGAGTTATGGTGTTCAATTTTGAAGCTGTCGCACAGTTCCTTCATGGTTTTGTTGTTCAGATTGGTTCTGTTGTCAGTTATGATCCTGCTGGGGATCCCATAACGGCAAATGATATTATTCTTAATGAAGCGAGCAACTACTTGCTTAGTCACGTTCGCGTAAGAGGCGGCTTCCACCCACTTGGTAAAGTAATCAATAGCCACCAAAATGAAGCGATGTCCATTAGATGCTTTAGGTTCAATTGCCCCAATCATATCAATGCCCCACATAGAGAACGGCCAGGGTGATGATAGCACGTTTAACAGAGTAGGAGGAACGTGCATTCTGTCCGCATAAATATGACATTTATGACATTTTCTAACATACTGAATGCAGTCAGTTTCCATGGTTAACCAATAGTATCCAGCCCTCAAAATCTTCCTAACCATGGTGTGCCCATTGGCATGGGTGCCAAAAGCTCCTTCATGGATATCATGGATCAGCAAGTCTGCTTCTCTCTTATTGACACATCTTAGCAAAACCATATCATGGTTCCTTTTGTATAGTACACCATTGCTGATAAAGAACTTGGCTGATAGTCTTCGTAAAGTCTTCTTATCAAGAACGGAGGCGTTGGCTGGATACTCCTGATTCTTTAGAAAGTTCAAAATATCATGGAACCAAGGTTTGCCGTCCGATTCTTCTTCAATGGACTGACAATAGGCAGGCTCAGTCCTCCTTTCAATACTAATTACTGGATCTCCATTGACAAATCTAACTTGCCACATTGAAGCTAGTGTCGCTAAAGCATCAGCCACATGATTCTCAGTACGTGGCACATGACGAAATGTTATCTCATCAAAACACTTAATCAACTTCAAAGCATATGCCTGATAAGGGATGAGCTTCTCATCTTTTGTCTCCCACTCACCTCTAATTTGATAAATGACTAGAGCAGAGTCACCCATAACTTCAAGAAAACAGATTCCAAGATCGATTGCAGCTTCCAGACCCAGAATGCACGCTTCATACTCAGCAATATTATTTGTACATCCAAAATCCAACTTGGCTGTAAAAGGGGTGTAGCCACCCTCAGGATTAATTATAACAACACCTACTCCATGTCCCTTGTAATTGGACGAACCGTCGAACATCATCTTCCACCTATACTTAGCTCTGGGGTCTTCTTCAGAGCTTGACTCTTCACAATCTTTCACTGTCATGATATCCTCGTCAGGGAAATCAAACTTGAGCGGTTCATAGTCTTCGACTGGTTGATCGGCAAGATATTCTGAAAGAATGCTTCCTTTAATGACCTTTTGCGTGACATACTGAATGTCATATTCAGATAATAACATGTGCCAACGGGCAAGTCTACCTGTTTGGGCAGGTTTCTCAAAAATGTACTTTATCGGATGCATCTTGGAAATCAACAAGGTAGTATGACAAATCAGGTACTGTTTTAGACGTTTGGTAGCCCAAGCCAGAGCGCAACAAGTCTTTTCAAGTAGCGAGTAACGGCTTTCACTGTCTGCAAACTTCTTACTCAGATAATAAATTGCATGTTCTTTCCGGCCAGTCTCATCATGTTGTCCCAAAACACATCCCATAGACTCCTCCAGAACAGTCAAATACATTAAAAGAGGTCTTCCGGGAATCGGAGGAATTAGAATAGGAGGTTATTGAAGATAACTTTTGAGTTTCTCGAAAGCTTGTTGACAGTCAGCATTCCATTCTACTGGCTGATTCTTACGGAGTAATTTGAAAATTGGTGCACATATTGGAGTCATGTTGGAGATGAACCTGGAGGTGTAATTCAAACGGCCCAAAAATCCTCTTACCTGAGACTCGGTTTGAGGAGCTGGCATTTCTTGAATTGCTCGCACTTTATCAGGATCTACTTCGATGCCCTTCTGGCTAACAATGAAACCCAATAACTTCCCTGACCTGACTCCAAAGGTACATTTTGCAGGGTTTAATCTTAACTGATACTTTCGAAGTCTCTTGAACAATTTCAACAAGTGATCTACATGTTCCTCTTCATTTCGAGATTTGGCTATCATATCGTCCACATACACCTCTATCTCTTTGTGGATCATATCGTGAAACAAAGTCACCATAGCCCTTTGGTATGTTGCCCCGGCGTTCTTTAGTCCAAAAGGCATAACCTTATAACAATAAGTGCCCCACGGGGTAATGAAAGTGGTTTTATCCATATCAGCTGGATCCATTTTAATCTGATTGTTGCCTGAAAAACCATCCATAAATGAGAACATGGCGAAACGGGCCGTGTTATCTACCAGTGTGTCAATATGGGGTAAAGGGAAATCATCTTTGGGACTAGCTTTGTTAAGATCCCTGTAGTCCACACACATTCGTACCTTTCCGTTCTTCTTCATAACAGGGACAATATTAGCTACCCACTCAGGGTACTTGGAAACTGCCAGAAATCCGGCGTCCAACTGTCTTTTAACTTCATCTCGAATCTTGAGAGCCATGTCGGGATGATTTCTGCGAAGCTTTTGTTTTACCGGCGGGCACTCAGGCTTGAGGGGTAACCTGTGGACCACAATATCCGTATTTAAACCAGGCATGTCTTGGTAGGACCAAGCAAACACGTCCACATACTCTTTAAGAAGCAAAATCAACCGCTGTCTAATTTCTGGTTTCAGCGATGCCCCAATCTTGACTTCTTTCTTCTCTTCCTCAGTGCCAAGATTGATAACATCCACCTGCTCTTCATGAGGCTGGAGATCCGTATACTGGTAGTCACACATATCTGCTAGATCCTTGGGTACCTCATAATCTTCCTCCTCCTCAGCTTGATAGATAGGGGAGTCGAAGTCAATGGTAAGGTCAAGGTCATTGAATATAATAGGTTTATGATTCATTCTGCATGGTAGAATGACGTACATTATTAAAATGCACAACAACTTAAGAACATGCAAGATGAAGATGCTTTTGTTCGAAAAGATTGCCATTTTTTAGAAACGGAATGCAATAAAGTAAAACAACAAAAATTTAGCAAAAGAGTCATTTCATTTATTTAAAGTTTGAAAACGGAGGCCCGTACAAAACAATCCACTAGCTTTAGGCAAGACTAGGGAGATGAAGACAACAAAACTAAACAAGTTACTCTGGTTCCGGGTACAGAGTTGGGATCTCAACAGACTCCCAATTGCCTAATGCGCCTTCTTGGTGAAAGATCAAACGATCAATGTCTTCGTCTTCTTCAGTACTTCCTATGATTGCATGGACCTGATGTCCACCTCTGATAAATGTCTCCAGCACGATCTTTATCTTCATTCCTCTTCCTTTTGCACCTGAAACAGTCTCCTCCTCTGGAGTTGGTCTGTAACCCAACCCTTGGTGTCGGATTCTCTTCTCAACCTTAATAAATTCGCCCCAACCTGCGGGCATGCCATCTTGAAGGGCAGACTGGATACTCTTATACGAAGCAAAAGATGGATATTCTGGTACCAATGGCTTCTCATTGTCGATCATAACTGCATTAGCTATTTCCAGGGCTTGGAAAGGAGTTTCCAATGCATCCTCATCAGCTTCAATATAACGGAAGGATGACAAGTTACTAACCATCAAGTCTTCTTCCCCATGGACGATGACCAGCTTATCATCGACCACAAATTTCATCTTCTGATGTAAGGTTGAAGTAACAGCGTCTGCCTCGTGGATCCAGGGTCTTCCAAGTAGGCAGCTATAGGCAGGGTTAATGTCCAAAACCTGAAATAGAACATTGAATTCCTGGGGTCCAATCAGAACCGGCAGTTCAATTTCCCCCATCACGGATCTTCGAAAGCTTTGACAATTAACGATGTGGGTCTCATGATCCCTCCTTTGTATGCCAGCTTGTTGAGGGCCCTCTTTGGTAAGACATTCAGAGAAGATCCTGTGTCTACAAGAACTCTAGCCAATGTGTCCTCCTGACACTTCATTGATATATGCAGAGCAAGATTGTGTTTCCGACCTGATTGGGTCAGTTCTTCATCACTGAAGCTGAGCGTATTGCATGCAGTAATGTTAGCGATAACATGATCAAATTGTCCGGCGGTAATGTCCTGAGCTACATGAGCCTGAGCCAATACTCTCTGTAGTGCTGATTGGTGGACTGGTGAATTAATCAATAGGGATAAAATAGAAATTTTAGACGGGGTCTGGTGAAGCTGATCCACAACCCTGTAGTCACTTCTTTTTATTATCCTGAGGAATTCTTCGTCATCCTCCTTGGAGATTACTTCTTTGCCCTTGTCACTGGTAGGTATACACACCTCACCTTCTTTACCAGACACTTCTTTGTTCATAGGGGTAAAAATCCTCCCACTCCTTGTCATCCTTCCTGTTCCTACTATATTAGACACGTTCTTCTCATCAGCCCCCACCTCTTTCCTTGGGACCGGTTCTTCTATAACGACCCCCACCTCTTTCCTTGGGATCATTTCCTCCCCCTTCTTACCACCTGTCATGTCTTCGTAGATCCACAGTAACGCTTTGGTTCCTCTGAACCTGAACGGGACCGGCCTGGGGAAATTATTTTGCCTGGCGTGATTAACAGGGAAAGCAACTTCAGATCTGTTGAATCTTGGAACTGATTACTTAAACACTGAACTCACGGTATTTGCCCCAGGATTGTTGAACACAGGGACTACTAATGTGCTTTCTTCTTCATCAAGCACTGGCTCTTGCTTTGGCAGATTGAACACTGGTTCAATCACTGCTATTCTGCTTTCTTTTCTGAAAATTTGTAAGAAACCTTCATCAATCAGTTGTTGAATATCATCTCGAATCAACCGACACCCTTTACTACTACCATCACATTCTCCACAAACATCATGGCGAACTTTGACCAATCCGGCGCTGAACAGCTTGGCATGAAACGTTCTCAGGGGAGTTTTAACCTTTGCTGCTTCTGAGATCAATACTTCCTCATCCTCGTTTTCAACAGCGTTAGTTGACCCATGAGTTGGCAAGGGGTTACTCTTCACATTTGGTTGGTTATTAGCAAAAGACAGAATGTTCTTTTCTATCAAACTTTTCACCAGATTCTTTAGTGCCAGACACCCTTCTAAGTCATGGCCTACTCCTCCTTGATGGAAAGCGCATGTTGCATTAGGGTTGAAGAATTGCAGAGATTTCTCAGATGGTGGCCCCAATGGCCTAGTAACAATTAATCCTTGCTCCACCAGCGAAGGATACAATGCTGTATACGTCATCGGTATGGGTGGAAAATTTGGTGTTACCGCCTGTCTTCTTGGAGGGGTATTTTGCTGTGGCGCAGGCCGCCTCGGCTGTTGGTAATTCTGATTTTGATTCTTCGGCCACTGCTGCTGACTTTGTGGCTGGGAAACAGGAGCTTGTTGCATTATCTGATGATTAAAAGTGGGCATAACAGACGCCACGTGTGGTTATTGTGCGAACTGCATAGGGTAAACTGGCTGTTGAGGAAAACTGGGACCTGGTGGTGGTTGGAATAGAGGTCGTTTAGGATTCTGCCTCTTCCCTGTCATAATAGCGTTAGTCTCGCCTTCCTTCTTCTTATGAAAATTACCCGGAGACTTCTTGATACTGGCGCTAGTGGAACTGTTTGGTGAACTGGCTACCTTTCCACTTTTCAGACCTGCCTCTACTTTCATGCCAATTGCAATGATATCAGAAAAATTAGCGCCAATATTACTGATCATTTTCTCATAGAATTCTGGTTTTATGGTGTCTACAAACCAATCAGCTAATTCATTCTCAGTCAATGGTGGTTCAACTTGTGATGCAGTCTCTCTCCACCTTTGAGCATATTCTTTAAATAACTCAATGTTCTTCTGAGTCATGGTCAATAGCTGTCTACTATCAGGAGCTAAATCCAAGTTATACTTATAGTGCTTTATGAAAACGTCCATAACATCTTGGAAACACTTAATCTGAGATTGGTCTAAGCTTAAATACCATTTTGCGGCAGCGTCCTTCAGGCTGTCTTGGAAACAATGGATCATTAACTTATCGTTATCCATATATGCCGCCATTCTTCGGAGATACATGACCAAGTGTGCCTTAGGACACGTAGCACCAGAGTACAATTCAAAACTTGGTAACTTGAATTTTGGTGGAATTACTAGATCAGTGATTAGACACATATCCTTAAGGTCAGAACTGAAGACATTGTCTCCCTCCATGGCCTTCATCTTTCTCTGCATAATCTCCATGTTGGCTCTTAATTTCTCATTACTGTCATCCTCTTCTACGGATATGTTGTCATTATCAAAATGATGTTGGTTCTGGAAAACAGGTTGGAATTGGGTCTGCACCACAGGCGGAGCATAAGTTGGAATATCTTGTTGATTCTTACTGAATAATGGAACCGCTTGTTGCGTAGATTGAGGAGCCGTGGCTCGTATAAACTCAAATGGCATCCCTAGAGTAGGGTTCACAACAGGCATAAATGGTGGCTCTATAGTTGTAGCAGCGACTTCTGAGACTACAGTGGCCTGCGTGTCTATCTTCGCTCGTATAACACTCAAGGCTTCCATGATCTGCCCCATTCCTACTCTTAATTCACTGAGCTCGTCGTTAACCTGATCCAAATTCTCGCAATTCTCAGACATTCTTCCTCTTCAAGTCTGCGCCCGGATGTTGTAACGATGTAGGGAACTCAGGGTGATGGTTCAACAATCACAACAACTGGAGAAGATAAGACGACAATGAGACACAGAAGAAATGCACATGCATATGCGAAGATGCAGATGAGATGCGCATGCAGGCTAAACCATCAAGATCTAAAAAGAGTTCGCAAACAGTGTAAATATCAGGATTACTAATAACATAACTTTCCATTGAAAATACGGTAAGTGCTTACAGAAAGGAAGTGTTACAATCATTGTTCGGATCACATTAAAAAGAAATACAACTCTTTAAAATAGGATTACAACAATAGATTACAACTATGGAAAATAGGGCAGCCCTTCGCCTTCCCTGATCCCTTCCATGATTTCTTTGATAAGTCGCTTGGTTTTGGCTTTCTCCAAAGTCAGCTCCCCTAATAGCTCCATCATTCTCTGGTCAGCACTGGTGGACGCCTCATAATACGGAGTGGGCTTTCTCATGCTGAGTGAAATCCCTCGTGCCCATTTCAGATGAGCTTCAGTGACAGGACCGTTGGTGATCCATTTTTGATAATTAATGAAAAGCCATGCTTCCCCCATCTTGAGTTTTTCTTCAAATCCTTCTCCGTATCCATAATACATCAGCTCTAATTCTTCTGGTCTAGGCTCCTCTTCAATTGGATGACTCAACTGACAACGTGCGAGCACAGGGTTATAGTTTATACAACCAAGTCGACCCATGAGTGGCACATTGGGATAGTCTCCACAACTAACAATTATTATGGTTCCTTCAGGGTTTGTATCGTACCACTTGATGTCAGAATGCCTTAGTTCCATTAGTTTTTTGACCCAAAGAGCGTTGTCGCTTACTTCCCAAAACGTTGGTGTCGTAGGTAAGTATGAAATGAACCACTTGTATAGTAATGGAGCACAACAAACAATCACATCTTTACTCCTCATAGTCTGCGTGGTGACCGAGAAGTACATGTCAGCCAGTAAAGTGGGAACAGGGTTCTGACCCATAAAGATTTTGATTGCTTGGACGTCGACAAAATCTTTAACATTGGGAAATAGGAATAACCCGTACACCAACAAAGCAAACATTGACTCAAACATTACAGAGTTTCCGCTTTCCTGAAAGTGGAGAGCTGTCTCAATTAGAAATTGGGCAGGTAGCCCCTGATACCCCTCCCTGGTGGTCATGTTCTCTCGGATGTGTCTCTTTCGGATCCCTAATCCTACGGCAATCTCTTGATTGCTGAATTCCTCTTCCACACCGGAAAAAGGGGGATGATGCTGAACGGGTAGTCCTAGCATATGTGAGTATTCTTTTATGGTTGGGACTAATTGGAAGTTTGGAAAGATGAAACATCGGTATACTGGATGATACCGCTGTACCAAGGTTTCTAGCAGTCCTTCTTTTACTTGCAATTTCATTAATGATAGCAGGTCCCCATACTTGTCAATAAAGCTTGGCGGATCTTCAATTCTTCCTCCGATCTCTATCAAATGCTCAACATTAGGGATCAGGAAAGTGACGGGCCAGTTTATGTTCTTAGCAGCGTCCATTTTCTACAAAGTCTGCAAAACAAAATTTAGTATCTCGACAGTTTAGCAAAACAATGCAAAAGATGCAATATGATATGTAGATGCAAAGCTAATCTATCAAGAAACACAGAAAATTGCAAGGCTTTCGACGATGGTATTTCAAAAATTCTTCTTCATTAAGCAAGTTCGGCATTCATTACATTCGGAGCAGAGTATCTTCATTCTCTTAGTACAAAGGTGGGTTGTTCCCATAACTGAAAAGATAACAACAATAATGAAAATAAATAACATGGGAACCAGCAGCAAGATCTTTAGAAGTTAGATCCGCTGGTGGATGTCTCCCCTTCCTCATCCATCTCCCTCATCAGTTTCTCAATGCGTCCCTTAATCCTTTTCTTCTCGAGTAACAAACCTGTCAATGTTTCCTCCAGTCCTTGTCTAGTTCTGAGCGGCTTGTGACGGGAATAGGGTATCCTCATCACACTGGCTATCTCACGCGACCATTCCAGATGCGTCTCATTGACGGAGCACTCCGACTTCCACAAGTGCCTATTGATTTGACACCACGCTTGCTCAAGAAGCATTTTCATTTTGTATCCATCTCTTTCCCCATAATACATCATGTGTAAATATTCCTTGATTATGGGTCCCTTCCCCATATGACCCAGTTGTCGACGGGTGAGCACGGGATTGTAGTTGATGCAGCCGTTTCTTCCCAACAGGGGTACATTAGGGCAATCCCCACAGCTGGTAATTATGACAATCCCTTCTTCTGTTGGGTTATGCCTTTTGACATCCGTGTGCTTCAAACTCATCAGTTTTTCAATCCATACGTGACAATGTTCTACCTCCCAGAAAGCAGGGTTTTTTTGGCAAGTAGGTTGTGAACCACTTATATAAAAGAGGTACACAACACATAATTTCTCCACATCCTTTGTTGTATTTGGTTTGAACCGCGTGATACATATCAGCCAGCAAGGTAGGGACTGGGTTATGGATTCTGAAAATTTGTATTGCATGAGTATCAACGAACTGCTTCGCGCCTGGAAACAACACCAGCCCATAGATCATTAAGGCAAGTGTTGCCTCATACAGTTCCTCCTTTCCTCTATTCTTGAAGTACATTGCTTTCTCAAACAAGAATAGTGAAGGTAGTCCAAGTCGTCCTTCTTTAACAACTAAATTTGCCTGGATATCAGCAAATCTGATTCCGGTAGTCGTTGCAATATCTCTAGCTGATGGCATTGATTCTAAACCGGAGAAAATTGGGGCATCGTTGACGGGGATCCCAATTATAGCAGAAAATTCCTCTAAGGTTGGAACCAATTGGAACTCAGGGAATAAGAAGCAGCGGTAATTGGGGTGATACAATTGCACCAGCACTTCCAATGGTCCCTCGGTCACTGGAACCCTTAGTAGTTGTGAGAGATTTCCATATTTGTCAGCAAAGTCTGAAGGATCCTCAATCATGTCGCACATCCAGATCAGTTGTTGAAGTTCCGGGAGCTCGAAGTAATAAGGCCAGACTTGTTTTTTAGATTCCATATCAACAAAGTCTGCAGAAATATCATTAGTTTCTTGATAGTTAGCAAAAAAATGCTAATGCAATGCAGAATGATGGGTGTGATTCAAGAGAACTCAGCATTGTATCCTTGCAAGTTTTAAGGAACACTTTTCTTAGGGGAAAACTCATTTCATTGATAATAAAGTTTTGAATTACAACATAAGATAAATACATCCTCAAAAACCAAAATAGAATATGGAATAAAGAAAGCCAGGTCCTAAGCCATTAATCAATCTTCTCCCCTCAATCTCATGGTGAGTTTCTGGTTCTCCTTCTGTAGCCTTTCATTCTTGTCAACGAGCTCAACTAACTGTGACTTCCATAGTTCAGGCGGAGATGATGTGCTAGGAGAAAATAAGTCCTCTTGCATCTTCCTTCTTTTGACAGATTCTTCTTCCTTCCTCCTGAGACTCTTCTGTAATTCATTTATTTCAAAGTTAAGGATCTGATACTTGTTCATCCAAGCATTTCTTTCTCGCTCTGCTTGAGCCAATCGAATCTTTAATTCATCTTCATTGCTAGTGAAGTAAAGAACAGGGTCTCTGGGAGCTAGTGGGATAGGATCATGACGATCATATGGGATTTTCAACTTAACAGCCCTCTTTTACACCCATTGAGTGTAAGATTCTGAAGCTAAACACTCGGGTTCCCCCAAAGCAGAGATACCTCTGGTGTGAACATGTCGCCAGGCGTGAGCCATCTTTTCCTTAAGTACGGGGTCCTTATCCTCTTCAAAGAACAAACCTTCCAAGTAAATACTATTAGGTTTAGCTCCCATAGAATAACCATGTTGACGATAAGCCAAGGCAGGATTGTAGCTTATGCCTTCTTTTGTGCTAAGAAGCGGTACATTAGCAAATCCTCTACAGCTAACAATCATATCCTTGCCTTTAAGCGATGGGTGGTACCACTCAAGATCAGTGTTGGTGAGAGACATGATCTTCTCTGACCAAAGAATCCCATCTTGGAGATCCCAAAAGGTCTTAGAATGGGGTAAATGGGAGATAAACCATCTAAACAATAGTGTGGCACAACATGTTACCATCCCTCCCTTATGAACAGTCCTCAAGTGCACTGAGTGGTAGGCGTCTGCAAGTAGGGTTGGAACTGGATTTCCAATGATGAAGATCTTGATCGCATTCATATCAACAAAGTTCTCGATGTTGGGAAACAAGAATAACCCATAAATAAGTAGGGCCATAACAACTTCAAAGTCCACCATATTCTTCATGCTAGCATACCGACGGGCCTTCTCCATTAAAAATTTGACAGGTAACCCAAAAAGTCCTCCCTTGACAACCAGGTTAGCCTTAACTTCTGACAACTTGAGATGGGCTGCTTCTGCAATTTCCTTTTCTTTAGGCGTCCTTTCCAGACCAGAGTAAGGTAGGTTTGGAGTGATGGGAATACCAACTAGAATGGCGTACTCCTCGAGCGTAGGCATTAATTGGTAATCCGGAAAAGTGAAACAATGATACATGGGGTCATAAAACTGTATGAGAGTAGGAGCAATCCGTCTACCATCTTGGTCTTCATCAGAGAGAAAATTTTCCCATACTTGTCTTGGAACGTTGATGATTCATTGATTGGCTTACCCAGATTCTTTAGATCTTCTAATTTTGGACTAATGAAGGTGTACTTCTTCATTTTCCTTTTTTCAAAATCCATCCTATAAAGTTTGCAAAACAAAACTGAGTTCCTTGAATACACAATGCACATGATGCAAGGATGAATGCAACAAACACACATAGACAGGTAAGCACAAAGAACACAGAGCAACCTAGGTTAAAAGTCACGAGCATGAAGTCAAAGGTCTACCCATCCCAAAGGTATGTACTATGGCTTTCACCTGCAAGACAGGGTTCTAAAAAAGTTCCCAGAGTCGACAACCCATCTTTCGGATTTTATCGACTTTCCAATTGCTTGGTGATTAATAAAATTATCAAGAGAGTCTCATCTGAGTGTAGCATCGGGTAGCAACCATTTGGGATTGCTCCCTCACAATCCTCGCACTACGTCCTAAACAGGCCAAGTGGGGTAAAGGGTAACTAAAGGTCATCAGTATCTCTGGCTCCTAGGTCGAAAGTAGTAACGCATTCAAGATTGCTCGTTCAACATATACCACTTTTGAGAGGGCCTCAACTTAGTGTGGACTTCAAGTTCCCTCCTTTGGGATTTCTCCCTCTAAGTTCCCTTGACTATGTCCACGGTTCCTAAACATATGTGTTCTCTCAAGTCCGGGTTAGGACTTATCTCACTCATTGATATCATGTCAACCCAAACCAAACAGGATACTATCAAACATAGAACAGATATACAAGCATGCAAGCAGATATGACATACAAGCAATCATACAAGTAGATAAGCAAACATGAATAACATAAAACAAAGGTAAGCTTAACCCTCTTAGGAAAGGACCAGCAATAGGTCTAACTTTCCCCAGTGAAGTCGCCATTTCTGTTGCGGTGAAAATCGGATAACAAGCTATTAATTAACTTGCATCATATTTCTTTTACAACCGACTTTGATTTATCCAAAGGAAAGGTTCAAGATCGTTAGAAAAACCTAAAGGGAAAGATCTAAGGTTCGGGGGTTGGTTACGCCTAGGGAAGGTATTAGCACCCTAAACGTCCGTAGTACTCTACGGGAACCTCTTGTTAATGTTATCTTATGTTTGCTAAAGGGTTCTATGCTAAAGGTTAGTTAGCAGGGGAAGTGATAAATTCATTATGATGAATATCACTAAGAGTTGAGGAACTCTCTCTCCTAATGCTAGTTGTAATTTCTATGGCTCTGATGAGGCCAAGAAATTGAAGTTTTCTCCTAAGAGGTTACTTAGGTTAAGGTGGGGGTCATGACTTTAGGAGTCAACATGTTTAACCATCCTTTGGAATATGGGGAAAAAAGAATAAAAGTTATAGAAGATGAAACATTGATATGAGATAATATAATGAGAGTAACATAAGCATGAAGATGGCAATATGACACATGATGAGTAGAAATGAGATAAATATCAAGATATCAATTAGACAAAGGCAAACCAAAGATATCAAACTTGAGAAATAGATCACACATCATAAGTCAAAATATAGTCATGAATAAAAGATCAATTAAGATGATATTCCAAGTTTAGACAATACCAATCACAAATTAAATCAACAATCAAATAATAAGATAAATTAAAAAATGAGTTAAACATTAAAAGATCAATAAGGTTATAATGAAGATTCAATGATTTAATCAATATAATGAGAGTGGAAATTCACATTAAAAAAAGTAAATCTTTTAGATAACTAATTAAGAAAATAAATTGCTAAGATAAATAAACATGGAGTTTTAAAATAAAATTCAGATTTTCTAAAAAGAAATAAATTATTTTTAATAAACTTTAAATGAAAGGGAAAAGTTAACTAAAAAGAAAGGGAAATAACACAAATAGGGTTTGAACCCACGTCCCATACCTGAACGCCCCAAAACATATACCAACTGGGCTATGCGTGCGTGGTGAATACAAAGCGCAAGTACACATATATATTTTAAAGAAGCGAAAAACAGGAGAGTAAAAAACAAAAGGACTGGGTAGGGATCGAACCCCAGTCCTTATAGGGATGGCAAAGAGGAAAAGTAACACACAGACAAGTTCATCCGTTGGGGCGGGAATACATCCAATGATAAGTATGACTTGATAAATATATAACATATATCGTGCGCATATATTCAAAATAAAAAACAAACCAATTTAATAACAGACATAGCAACCAAACCAAACATAGTACCATATCAGTCCTACACAAGACCAAAAGATTTCAATACGTAAGGCTATCAACTATGGTTAACAAATGATTTTATGAAAAAAACACATCAAGCCATGACAGTATGATAACAGTAGCAGTATGTAGCATAACACCAAAACGTATGAAGTCATGCATTTCACTAAACATGTATAAACCAAACTGAACTGGTGCTGGCCTAATTCAAAGTAGGTTGGTACACAACAACATTTTAACGACATAATAATGAACCAAAAGTCTTAACAATCAGACACAAATGCCAATTAGATATCAACCAACCTATGTATAAGAAGCAATAATGCACAGCATAGCAATATTAATACAAACATAACCAAATGGCCATAGATCAATAGGTTAGCAACTCAAAACTGTCAGATCAATCTCAAACACATTAAGCAATTTCAACATTTAAGCAAAGACAAAAATACGACCCAAAGGTTATGTGATTCTAAATTCTTAGTTTGTGACACAAATGACAGACAAGTAGTAGGTTATCCTGTTAACATTAAACTCATCAACAAATTGTGAACAAGCAAGGACCTCAACACAACCAATTTTAACAGTTCACACATTTAAAATCAGATGCAGCAATGGTATACATGAGGAAAGACATTCTATGCATTGGCAATGAGAAGGATATAGGTCACCAAAAATTAATGCAAACAGCAGACATAGTCTTATTATGAGTAGCATACAAGATACATGTAGGTTGAAGTTCAAAATCGTGTCAAGATTACAAGCACACAAAAGAAAATTGTACTTAGTCCTAAAATCCTAGAGACAGAAAACGTAAACTCATACAAATGATCATACATCCCCAAAACATAAACTGTAGTCAATGAGATTCAAGTTAAGTGGCATTTAAGCATGGACAGAATATGAGCAAAACAGGGACTATACTTCATCATAAGGCAGTTAAAATCAGTCACAGTTCACACAACAACCACATTGCAAAGATACAAGTCATACTAATGGTAAAGGGGCAAAAGACATGGCACATGATATGCAACAACCAATATTTCTTCAGGCACTATCATTTAAAGACAAACAATGGCATAGTTAGGAGTTAAGTTAAAACACATTAAGGTCAACATTATGAATAATATCAAAAGGAAACTGAGTTGATAGTCTCAATAAAGATGTCTAGGTAAGTACAAGCAAGAGAGAATAATCAAACACATAAGGAAGGATCAAACACCACCACCAGAAGTAATGCAGAGCATAATATGGTCATCAATTTAAATCAGAAGAGATTGCTACTCAGAGTTGGTTTTATAGATAACATGAATACAACAAAGCATGGTTATATTAAAAACAAAAGTTCAAACATCATTTAACATGTCAAACAAACAAGACCAACAATGGCAAATTAGTTAACATCAAAACTGTAATTTCATTCTCAAAGGCAGTTGACATGATCAAAGAGAAACCTTTCACAACAACAAATAATAACCAAGGGAGAAAGTTTACGAACTCATAACAAACTGTTGATACAAAAATCAAGATACCACAAACATTTCCAAAAGGCAAACCATGCATACCATCATATATATTCAAGGGAATCAAGAACTTATGTATTAACATCAAAACAAAATGTGCAACATCATGTTAGGTCAGTAACATAAACAACTTAGATGACCATAAAGTTCAAGCATACATTACAGGATCAAAGAAATGAAAAGCATATCATGACAAACATCCAATAACCATCAAAACAAAATTAAAACAATCATACCATGAACACATGAGTAGATTAAAGTTAAAGGAAAAGAGAGTTACCAACTGAACTTGCTTCTCTCTGGATTGACCACAAATTCTTGATGCTAGCCCTCGTTCTCTTCCCTCTTTTGGACTCAGGTATTTGGAGTATTTTGTAGAGATCGTTGGTGTCCTAAGAACTGAAATTAAACCTCCTTAAATAAGCAAGGCATTGGGTTGATGAGAAGCATCATGGGCCGGGTCAATTTCCTCAAACATCTGGTGGGCATAAGCTAAGCAATTAGGGTTTTTATTTGAATTTCAAACTTGGTCCAATTCTGGGAGATAAACACGCCGTGGCATTTCAGATGTGCAGGGTCACACTCATCACTTTGTGAATGGATTCAGAGCTCTTCCATTGATGCTATTGAGAGGGGTACCAAATGGAGCAAATGTTGGAGATAGCGTGGACAGATTCGCAGATGGAGCAGGTCGTATGCTGGAATTGGTAATCTTCTCTGAACCACTTTTTGTGCAACACACAGCTGAGCTTGAAGAGGAATGGATTTGGAGATTTCAAATTGGGGAATTCGCGCCAACGGTATTGTGGTTGAATGGATTCAAAATGCTTTGAATTTCTCTTCATCACTCAGAATTCCTCAGCAAGAACGAGAGAGAAGAGACGAACTTGGTTCTCTTTGGTTTCTTTGATGTCACGTGTCATGCTCTCATTGGTTGATGGGATGGTTGAAAAGTCAAACACATACCAAGCTTAACTCTCACTGGTCCATAATAATGAAATGAGAGTCCAACATTGCAAAAATGAAATTGGTCACGGTAAGCTTATTTTGGGCACATTCTCTTAATTGAATTATTAATATGGTTATTGAAAATAATAACAAACTACTTAACATTCTAAATTAAGAATTAATTTAAAAGAAACTAAATGGATAATTAACCTAGTTAATTAAAATTTGACTTAAATTAGGATTAATTTAAATTAATAAAAATAAAACAACTCGAATATAAATAAAATAAAATGGGCCAAACTGAAATTAACCTAATCATAAAACAAATAAAAGCTAAGATAATTATTAAATTAAAATATGAAGAAAAATAATAGAGCAACAAATAGCAGAAAAATGAGGGTAAAATTTGGGGTACAACACAAAGACTCAGTCCAGGAAAAAGTTAGGGAATAAAAAAAATGTGAAAAGCAAAAACAAAGGATTACATAAAAATCCTCAGCAAAGAACAAAGTCATGTGATCAGACACCAAAAGCAAAAAGGTGAGTGATTGTCGTGTCAAAAGCCTTTATGGTTTCCCAACCATATCAAACTCTTCTTGAGAGATGAGTGCTCGCGTCAAGTTAGCTGGACGTAGGATTGGAAAACATCACGAAGAAGGGGTGGGTACAAATAAACTTTAAGCCTTTTATCCATTGTTTCATAAACCGTGAACCAAGTCACGTTACAACCCTCAAAAGACTTAATTGAAGCAGGTTTATTTCGAAAGCATTCTCGATGAGATAACGTTTCCTGACTCCTATGAGATATGCTCAAAATTTGTTTTGGCTTTGTAAGAATAATCAATTTTATATCCTAACTAGTGATTCGGTCACAAGTTGTTGTGATATCTTTTCAATAAAAGCTTCAATACAAACATTTGTGTTAGATTAGCAATTCCAAAATTAACATTTTCTGCGTGCTAACATTGCTTGACATCATAGAAGCTTGCATACGAGCATCAGTGATGAGTTTAATCTTTTGAGACTTGAAACTCTGATGAGTGAATGGAAATTCATTTCAAAAGGAAGACTATATCCAGGGGCATGTTGCCTGAATACTCTGCTAAATAGGGGCAATTTGTTTCCCAGTTGCTGCTTTCACAGGCTAACCATCCCTGAAGGGCGAGTTTGAAGACTCGTTTGTGCCAAATACAGTCAATCTAGGGCAGTTACGTCGAGATTCGATAAATCTCTCCAAGAGTTTGAAAACACTAGAGCATTTTGGATGCCAAGTTTTCTGTAAAATCCTCTTGAGATGATTTCTTCTCATAAACCATGTGATCCAGGGAATTTGAGAATCAAAATTTATTTTGATGTATTCACGAGAATTGTTGTTCATTTGTGATGACAACCGTGCAGTTCATCAATGCAGAACTAGATTGTTCTCATAGCATTCTTCACCCATGTCCCCAATAAGTCTCTACTTCAGGTGATCATGGCAATTCCCTGGTGGATCTCTACTTCAAGCAGTTATGGCAGGTTCGATGCAAGGTTTCCCTAGTTGGTGACCTAAGAATCCTCAGTGAATTTCCTTGGCTTCAACCTTCCCCGATGAAACGAATGTTTATTTCAATCCTCAGTGAATCTCTTACAACTCAATATTCCCCAGTGAAGTGGATGTTTATTTCATCCCCATGGAGTCTCAACTTTGACATCTACAGCTGCGACTTTGATTCGAGCTTCCCCAATGAATTGGATATTTATTTTTATCCCCTGTGTGGCCTCAGCTCTAACATCCCCAGTTATAATTCTCATCGTGGATATTTATTTTATCCCCCATGAAGTCTCTCCAATCATGAGTTTGATCCTTTCCCAATGGATCTTTCTCATCCCCAACAGAGTCGTGAGGTTCATCTTGACAATCCCCTGAGTGAAGTCATGATGTTATATTCCCAAGTGGAGTACTTTCTTTTCCCCAAAGAAGTTTGAAGCCTTGAAGCAGGACTGTGATTCCATATGTGGCTTCCCATTCATCCCTAGTGATGTTCTTATCCTACGAAGATTGGCCGAGTATCCATGTCGAGATGTTTATTTCATCTCCAGTTTACTCCTCCTTGTTTGTTTTGTCAGCATAAACATAACATGACATGCATTCATACATGGGATATGTGCATTTTACATTCTCTGATGTTTGTTTAGTCGTTCACTTTGGCTGTGTTTATCCCCAAGTGACTTGGTTTGTCTTCTCTCCACAGTAGAGTCGTCAGCCCTAAGCAGAAAGTGCACATCCTTTCTAATTCCCCACTGAGTTTGATCCTTGTGGAAGATTTGTTGCTTTCGTTATCTTTTTACTTTTTGGATAAGATAAATCCCCAGTTGTGTTTGTTCCTCAATAGATAGAGTCTTGCTTGACCATTTCTCTTCAGTTATTTCCTGGATTGAACTTTGGTCCTTGACGATCAATTTTTGCATTTCTCTAGGCTATTGAACCTAGATCGAGCGTGCATTTATTTTGCACTTTGTCTCCCCAAGAAGATTCTATTTGAAGACCACCTTTATTCTCCAGCAGTGTCGTAACACTCCTTTGGAATTTATACCCAAACAACAAGTGGCCGCCTCTTTATTTGAGCAGTTTGTTTTGTTCTCAGGTTTTCTACAAGATGGCAAATGGCAGTTTCCTCAAGACAATTTGTTTATCCCCGACAAGTTTTTCCATCAAATGGCATCCCTTCGGAAATCCGTCAGAGAAGTTTGTTGAAGACATTACAAGTGTTTCTCTTTATTTGAGATATTCTGCTACAAGGATTTTATTTGCTCCGATGTAATTTTCAAACTACAACAATATTGCTCCTCAGTGATGTTCTCCCCAGTGAGTCCACTATTCAATTTACTTCCATTAAATGACATCTCTTCGAGAGGTTTGGTGAAGATTCTTACAGTTGACCTTTTCCCTTTATTTGAGAAGACAAGTTTTACAAATCAACCGGCTTGCATCTCTTTTGAAGACCCCCAATGAAGTTTCCTTATCTCCAGTAAGTTATGGATCCCCACTGAAGTCATAAATCTCCAGTGAAATTCCAATTCCCTGTGAAGATGCTTTCCCATAAGTATTCACCATTCCAGGAAGAAAGTGAGACCCGTTCATGGCTTGTGACCCGAGGTGTGGGGAAGTTTATTGTTACCCTTTTCAAGTGTAAGGCTTGATTAAAGAAGAAATTGAGACTCGTTCCTGGCTTGTGACCCGAGGCGTGGGGAGATTTATTGTTACGCTTTTCAAGTGTAAGGCTTGATTAAAGAAGAAACTGAGACCCGTACGTGGCTTGTGACCCGAGGCGTGGGGAGGTTTATTGTTACCCTTTTCAAGTGAAAGACCTTGATCAAAGAAGAAACTGAGATCTGTTTGTGGCTTGTGACTCGAGGCGTGGGGAGGTTTATTGTTACCCTTTTCAAGTGAAAGACCTTGATTAAAGAAGAAACTGAGACCCGTTCATGGCTTGTGACCCAAGGCGTGGAGAAGTTTATTTTTACCCTTTTCAAGTGAAAGACCTTGATCAAAGAAGAAACTGAGACCCGTTCGTGGCTTGAGACCCGAGGTGTGGGGAGGTTTATTGTTACCCTTTTCATGTGAAAGACTTTGATCAAAGAAGAAACTGAGAGCTGCTCGTGGCTTGTGACTCGAGGTGTGAGGAGGTTTATGTTTACCCTTTTCAAGTGAAAGACCTTGATCAAAGAAGAAACTGAGACTCGTTCATGGCATACGACCTTGAGGCGTGGGGAGGTTTATTTTTACCCTTTTCAAGTGTAAGGCTTGATTAAAGAAGAAACTAAGACCCGTTCATGGCATACGACCTTGAGGCGTGGGGAGGTTTATTTTTACCTTTTTCAAGTGTAAGGCTTGATTAAAGAAGAAACTGAGACTCATTCATGGCATACGACCTTAAGGCGTGGGGAGGTTTATTTTTACCCTTTTCAAGTGTAACGCTTGATTAAATAAGAAACTGAGACCCGTTCGTGGCTTGTGACCCGAGGCGTGGGGAGGTTTATTGTTACCCTTTTTAAGTGTAAGGCTTGATTAAAGAAGAAATTGAGACCCGTTCATGGCTTGTGACCCGAAGCGTGGGGAGGTTTATTGTTACCCTTTTCAGGTGTAAGGCTTGATTAAAGAAAAAATTGAGACCCGTTCGTGGCTTGTGACCTGAGGCGTGGGGAGGTTTATCATCTTTCAACACCATATCCTTAATTATCTTTTTGTACCCCCAGTGATAATTGGTTGTCAATCTTTCCCCAGTAGATTTGTAATATTTTCCCAGTATACATTTTCTCCTATGGTATCTTCCTCCACAAAATTCTCGCCTTGCATTCATATCATTTCATGTCATATCATATGCATTTTGTGGCATCTTAGGACCAAAAATTGTGCATGTTTGTATTTAAGTCTCTCCTATCTCGTCGAGACGAAGATTTCAATCTCCATATCTCTGGATAGAAGAAACTTAAATAGGGGCATCTGTCACACTCTAATTTTAACCCTAAGATTCCACCTCTTTTGCATCATTTTGCATAACATTCTAGGTCAGTCATTCATGCATAGCTAACCAAGTTATCAAGCTTTATTTTGTTTTCTTTTTTTCATATCTGAATTAGGGTTTATTCCAAAAGGGTTAAGGGATTGATTAGTCAAACTTTGGATGAATCATCAACCAAGCAAGTTCTCATACTCCTAAGAGACCTTTTCTCATTAATAATCAAGTGCAACATGGCTTCATTACAAGTTCTTCAAGATCCAAATCCTTCTGGCCATGAAACTAGGGTTTCTCAACCAAAGTCAACTGCATCTTTGACTTTTGATCAGGACATAATCTCAAGCCTTGGGACATGATTCAAGACACTCAAATACACCCATGGATTCTATTTATGGTGTTCAAATAGCCCAATAGATTGTTGTTATTGAAGATCAGAAGGTGAAGATTCATCTGATAAAAAGTCAACTCTTCCTCCAGTCCAAGGTTTGACTTTTGAGAATTTTTGGGCAATCATGCCTCACTCAAATCAAGAATGATGATAACATGTGGTTTGCGTCATGATCAATAAAGAAAAACCAAGAGAAAGGAGGTTACTTGCAAAAAGGGCAACAAGGAAGAAAGTTGAATTTTTATAAGTTATGGATGATTAGTGATTTCATGCTAACTTGCCAAGGTCATAACTTCCAATTTATACATCCATTTTCTTTGATCCAAAGATCAATTTGAAGAGCTCTTTCCATACTACAACTTTGTCAATGAGGATGAATTCCCAAAAAGTGCATGGATTTCAAGTTATAAGGCCATGAAGTTGGTGATTTTTCCAAAAGTGATTCCAATACTTAGTGAAAATTTTGACAATTTCACTTTAGAAAATGACCAACTTGTGAGCTCTCTTTCATCATGATCCTCTTTGATTATGGAGAAACTTAAAACATGAAAGTTGTTCCTTGTGTTTCTTGCTTTCCATCCATAACAAGAACTCCATCATTGGATTAATCAATCTCAATTTATGGCCTTTCAAAAACGGGGTTTTAAAGTTGGAAAAGTTTATAACTTAGAATTATTTCTAAATTACTTTGGGACAAAGTTTGGACAAGACTTCAACCTATTATTTCTCATGGTTTAAAGCTTCATTTCATTTTGCTTTAAACATGAAAGTTGTTCATTATCTTCCCTACTTGCCAATGAGCCAAAGATCTCACAATTTGGATAAAAATCCACCAAGTTATAGCCATCCAAAGTGATCTATATAGATTGATGATTATGCATACCATGTTGTAACATTTTCATGCATATCTTGAGTTTTCATGCAACCATCATTCCTACCATATTTCATACGCATAATTCACCAATTTTATTTCACCAAAACATTGCTAAATTTGTGCTAACATACCATGTACCAACCATGCCTTGGGTGAACAAGTTTTGAAAAAATTGACAAAAGGACAAAACCTCAAAAATTTTCACAACAAGGTGCTCCCTCCAATCTCTTTCTCTGACCATTCTTGGCACATAAATGACAACCACAACAAGCCCCCATTTTGTCATGAACTCGTACCACCTTCAATCCATTGATTTTTCAAATTGTTTTCACATGCTACTAACCAAATCATTTAACCACTTTAACTTGTCTTTAATCACACCAAAACCCTCATATATAAACAAGATGGAACCCTAAAAAGAGAGGACACTCATTGTGCAGCCAGTGAAAACAATATTCTCTCTCTTTTGTTCAAATCTTTTCCTCTCTTCAAACCACTCCATTTCACAAATATCTAGATTCTATCTTGTTCCTATCATCATCTTTGAAGTTCAATCAAGGAGAAAAAGCAATTTGGTGAGGTGTTGAAGCTCAAAGCAGAGTTTGTAAAGCTTCATCTTTGGTAATCCTTCTTCAACTTGTTTCTCTCGTTTTACATGTTCATTTGCTTTGTATTTGAACTTCTGGGTTGATGTATATTATGGTTATGTTAGTGTTGTTCTTGTTTAATGATGTTCCAATTTATGCATCTTTCCTTCGTGCCTTGTTTTCACCATGCTAGAGTGTTTAATATTGAAAACTAAGCCTAGATTCATGATCAGCGTGAAAAATCCTTGAGAAAGCTTTTTGGATTTTAATGGAGTCTGGTTTGAACTTCGGCGAGGAACCACTGGGGAAGATGACTGGATCCCTAGCTCCGGGATCTGAGGTGGCTTGGTCATGTTTTGTGTTGACCTGCCGACTTGGCGCTGATGTGGTGCCAGGTTATTAAAAAAATTGCATGCGTGGCTTGCTTTGTTGGTTTTTTTTTTGATTTTGTTTTAAAATGGCAATGGGACTAACTCATTTTGATACTGGCACCCCCACATTTTTGGCCCAGATGGGCTTTAACATTAAAACCTGTTCATTTGACAATTGTTGATACACCCCCATCATTTCTTTTTATTCTTATTTCTATTTTCTTCTCATTTCATTTTCTTTATTTTTAATGGTTCCTTTTATGATAAAAATCCCTAAAAATAGTTTTTAGATATTTTCATGTCTCTAAAATTTTATCACATTTTTATTTTTTTTTAAAATCATTTTCCTATTTTATTTGCATTTATTTTCAAGAGGTGTTTCCATATTTTCCCCTAGATCAGGGTTTTGTGTTTTGATGCCTTAAACACTTTTGCTTGAGCCAATTTTTTGCAATCTTTTGACACATGATGAGATGATGTTTGAGTGTGATTTATGACCTTTGGTGATGTTATTTATTTTTCTTTTCACTTGACTTTTGTGACCCTCGATTTATGCTCGACTAGTAGGATACCCTAGGCTTGTTGGTTGATTTTGTGTATGCTTTTATGCCTTTATTTTGGAGAAATTTTACACACACCTACTTGAGTCTATGGTCATGAGGTAGAGCCTTTTATTTGATTTTATTTGGATATTTTCTCATTTTTCATTTATCCCGCAAGTTAGGGTTAGTTTTGAACATGATCATGCTTTGTTTTGACCTAGTCTTTGAACTTTACTTCTTGTATGGATTCCTTTGATAATTGTTGATCTTAATTGACTTAAAAAGCTATGTTTGAGAATCTTATCCCCATTGTTTCAATATCATTTGCTTGCTCATTTGTCTCATCCATTTGCATTGGATGCTTTGGTTCTTTCCATATATAACTTTGATGATACATGCTTAACTCTTTGCTCATGTCTTGAGTATCATTCTTGATTGGGTTTTCTTTTACATCATGGTGTTGTTTATGTGTTGGAATGCTTTTTTGTGCTATTGTCCCATCTTGGTTGTATACTTTAACTTCAATGATTGAACCATTTTGGACTTTGTTTTGTGTTAACAAGTTATTGACAAGTATGACTAATGTCTTGATGCTTGTATGATGTTCTTGTGCTCATTTCTATATCTTTAATTGATGTTGAATAAATGATGATTTAGCTACTGCCTTTATTTGATTCCTATCTCATTTGGTCCATTTTGCTTTGATATCTTGACTATTGATGTTTGATTAGGGTTTCAAACCTTTATATGCTTGTACATTATTAGTTTTTATTTGTACTTGACATGATACATGCTTGATCCATGATATTTTGTTATGCTTCCTAAGTTTATTAGTTGCTATATCACTTGCTTCATACATGTTGATATTCATTCATGATTTTAGCTTTGACATTTGATGCTTTTCATCTATATTCCTCTAATATTGTGGTAGCTTATGTTTTGAATCCAAGGGAAGGGTTTGTTGTTGACTTTATAGTCATGTACATTGCATTTTGTTCATTTGCATCATTTTCCCCTTTGTTTGATCCTTGTTACTTTTAGGTTGTATCACCTTGAATTTGATATCTCTTGGTTAGTTTCCCTTAGGATTGTTCCCTTAGGATGTTACCTTTAGATAACCTACAAATAATTTCCCTTTTCTCATGATGAGAATTAGACATGAGTCATTCCTAGTTGAGATGTAATTCTCCTACCCCATGACGTTGTTGAGAAAGATGTTGATTTCTTTTCCACTTGAGGGAGGTATGTGGCATACTCGTCGATTCTATATCCAATTTGGAACCATTCTCTTAATGTGAAGCAAAGATCCATCTTCCGCATATTTGTGGTGGTTTAGTTGAGTATTCTCCTTAATATTACAACTTGTCCCTTCTCCTAAAACCAACAAACATTCTTTTTATTCGTAGTGAGCCGAAATACAATTGCTCTGACTTCCTATACAGGATATGTAGGCATAGGATTGTGATGATCCTAGCGAACTACCTTTTTTTCTTTTTCCACCTTACTCATCTTTCACCTTTAGCAAACAAATAACAAATAACACAATAAGACAAGAGGTTTCTATAGAGTACTATAGATACTTAGGGTTTTAGTACCTTCCCTTAGTATAACCAACCCCGGAACCTTAGATTCTCTTTTGCTTTGTTTTTGCATTGCATACTTTTGGGTTTATTCGTTCTTTTTCCCTTCCCTTGGATAAATTAAAGATCAGTGGTGAATTATGATTTGTGATTCAAGTTAATTCAATAGCTTGATATCTGATTCTCACTACGACAGGGGCATTAGGAGCCATGGTAAACTCTACATAACAAAATTACTATTGTAAACCAATGGTCTTGTCCAATCTCTAATATACATCTCTTTCTTTACTTCAGTATCTTGGTCAAAGAATCTAACTACACCATCTTTCATATCCTCAACAACATTCAAAGGAATGTTGTGATTATTCACTTGAAAGAAAATCCATGTCTCATACGCTTCCTTTATTATGCTTATAATATCTTCCTGGTGTTGACAATGTTGCATCTCCTATTTATTAGTCTGGCTCTGATGATGTGTCCATCTCTTGAAGTGAAGAAGATAATGATACTATGAATGAATATGCATCTAACAGTGATTTTGCTACTCCGTCTCTCTAATATAGTTTGTTCGTATCTTTGGTTTGTTGCTTTTATATTTTGGTGAATTGAATGTTTTCTCAATTGAGTTAGATATATACCCTTCAATTTGGTGGATTAAATGTTTAGACTGATGGTAACATGTTTTTGCCCTTGTCCCTTTTGAGGAAAATAGGGGGAGAAAGGCACATATGCAATTTTGGTGTTGATATTTTGTGGTTTTGTTAACTGTATGTCTGGATCTTGTTATTAGCCTTATCTGATGATTAATATATGCAAGAAGTGCTCAATTTTTTGCTTTGTCGGAAAAATAGTCAAAGGGGGAGTTTTTTTTACATATAAATTGATTTAATTTTATCGGAAAAATACTAAGTAGGATGTCACATAAGCTATTGAGACATCTTGGCTCCATTATCCACCGGTATGTTGTTTTTGGAAAGATTTTGTTAGATTCCTGATTCTACGTTCTAGATACTAGGTGATTTGTTTTGTTACGGAATCTGCATGATTTGTTTTGAAAAGAGTTTTTTGAAATGATTTATTTGGTTACAAAACATGCTTCATTTCTTTTGGAAATAATTATTTTTCTCCATATTAGATATGTTATGTAAATCCTATTGGGCTTTCTACCTAGAATAACTTCTCTATATAAAAAGATTGGTTACCTTAGTAGAAAGACATGACACTAGAAATACGAATATTCTAAGTTGTTATCGTTAAGACTTGTTGATCAAGTAACAAGGCGTGTGTCTTGTTTGTGTAGAAAATTTGTCATATGTTACTATCCATCATTAAGTAAGAGACACGGTTTTAGGTTGTTTTCGTGAAATTGGTCAGTTTTTACTATGAAGACTTACAAACACTTGGGAGAGTCTTTAGGTGAAAACAAGTGGATCTCAAACTCAGGTGAAGTCTGAGTTAAAATTCACGAGTAATACTAGGAAAAAGCTTCTGAAATAAGAATTGTTCATATAAGACCATTGTGCACTATTGACTACTTTATTAGTGAATTTGCTTTCTAATGAACTACCACTCTTTAGATGTATGTGACAATTTCATTGAATTGTGTTAACAATTTCTTGTGTTTCTTTATTTATTATTGTTTTATTTTTCATCTTTTACTTCAACCATCTTGTCTCACACATTTTTTCTACATTGTCTGAGACTTCTTATCTATGATTAAATAGATTTCACTAAATATTTCTTCCTTTTTTATTTTATTCTTTTCTCTGTATTCATTCACTCTCACTTCTCTCAATAATTTTCTTATTATTTCCTATACATTTATGTTTTTATATTATTTATTTTGTAACATATATATGATTTTCAAATGCAATTAAGAAAAGTATGGGTATAAAGCAACTCATATTTGATTAAGAACTTAGTTGGTGTTCTAGTCAATTAAATTGTTATTTTTGTTTTTAAAGTTCAATATCTTAAGTATTGTGTCTTGTAAGTTTCTTGTATTAGAGATTTTTAAGAAAAGTAAGTAACTTTGAGTTTCTTTATGATCTCCAATTAACTATAAGAGCATCTTTAATGGGAGAACATCCATTAGGTACTTGTGTCCTATTTTGTGGGTCCAAATTTTCACATTGCATTTAAGCAATTTATAAGCAATCTCAATTATTTTTGCTCCAATGATAATTATAAATAAGCAATGTATATTTGACCCCACAAATTTATATTATTATATTTGCACTACAATAGGAAACCACCTTACATCACTATTTCAATTAATTTACCTAAAAAATAATAATATTTAATGTTAAGTTCTCATGTTCTCAAGTTGCTTCATGAAGCTCCATCACTTAAATTTAAGCAATCAATGTTGCCACATCATCGTACTCCAATGGTAAAGAAAATAAGGAACAAAACTTAAAAACTAAGCAATCTCTAAGTTCCCACAATTGGATAGGCTCTAAAGGATCCGTGAATGGGAGTTACATCAATCTATATTATGTCCTAATGCCATCCATCTGTTGGAACAATTAGGTTACAAAGAAGAATCAAGAAGAAAAAGAAGAAGAAGATAAAGGAGAAAGAAAAGAGAGAAATTATATGTGAAGAGAGAATTTGACAAAATGAAAGTTGCTCTAAAAATTATATTGAGTTTACTTCTTCATCTCTTTATATAGTCAACCAAAATGAAAACTTACAAGATGTAGCATTCAACTCAGTCGAATGCGTGCTTACACACTTTGGCAATTACATGTTGTATTTGACTCTGTTGAATACAACTAACTTCTACTAGACTCACTACTTCGACTAGGTCGAATACACCTGTGTCGAATATAGTATTTTTTACAAAACAATGAATTACATATTCTAACACACCACCTAATTCATGTTTTCAAGACTTCTCATCCCAATGCTTCTCGTTAACACATCAAACTTGACTTTCTTCAGGGTTTAGTGAGTATATGAGCAAGTTTCCATTCTGTCTTGCAATGCTTAAGTTCAAGCTTCCCTTTATTTACTTGATTCCTAAGAAAATGATACCTTCTCTCAATGTGATTGCTTCGACTATGACACACTGGATGATTTTCAAAGTCGATAGCTGACTTATTATCGACAAACAACTTCATTTTCTTAAGTTTCATGATCTTGAGCTCTTCGAGCAACATCTCTATCCATACTGCATGACATGCTGCATATGATGTAATCACATACTCAGCTTCACAATATGACAAAACCACAATGCTTTGTTTTCTTGAGCTATAAGAGATTGGCGCACCTCCAATCATGAATATGTAGGTTGCAATACTCTTCTTCTCATATTGATCTCCATTGAAATTTGAGTAGGTGTAACCATGTACTTCTGCATCTATGTAGGTATTCTTTCTCCTTGGCATAAGCACACCATGATCATTTGTACCTTTTATGTACATTAACACTCTCTTAACTGCAGTAAGATGACACTCTTGTGGCTTCTCTATAAATATGCTTAACAGTCTGATACTTTGAAAAATATCTGGCATGGTGTTTCAAAGATATCTCAAAGATCCAATTATTTGCTTTTACAGTGTTGCACTTAGAAAATCATCATTTGTTTTCTTTCTCAATTTTGCTCTAGTCGCCAATGGTGTTATAGTTGCATAACAATTACTCATCTTGAACCTTTTCAAGGTATCTTGGTTATACTTCATCTGGTGCAGAAATACTCCTTCACTTGTGTCTTTAAACTCCATCCCTAAGAAATATGACAAGTTATCTAGGTCAGACATTTCAAATTCTTGCATCAGTTTCGACTTGACCCTTTTATTTCTACATCATCTGTATTTGTAATCAGCAAGTCATCCACATACAAGCATATGATGACTCGATTGAACCTGCTTGCATTTTTTTACATACATTCCATGTTCTGAAACATACTTTGTGAAACCTGCCTTGATTAGGAAACTATCTATTCTCTAGTTCTAAGCTCATAGGGCTTACTTCAAACCATATAAAACCTTCCTCAATTTGTACACCTTCGACTCATGCCCTTTGATTTTGAATCCTGGTGGTTGACTGACATATACATCTTATTCCTAAGGTCCATTCAAAAATGTTAACTTTACATCTAGTTGCTGTATATTTCATCCTTTGTATGTTGTAATCGACACAACGATTCTGACGGTTTCTAGTCTTGCAGCAGGAGCATAAACTTCGTCGTAATCGATACTAGGTTTTTGTAAAAACCCTCTTGCCACCAGTCTTGCCTTATGCTTGGTGATTTCACCATTTGGCCATAGTTTCAACTTGTAAATCTACTTCACATTAATTGGCTTTTTGATTTACTTTTCAACAAGCTCCCAGATTCGTTCTTCTCGATTGCCCTGAATTCTTCTTGCATGTATATTAACAAATTTGAATAATTCATGGCTTAATCTAAATCAACTGGTTCTGACTCAGCTATCATCATAACTTATTCTATTAAGTCACCATTTTCATTGACTGATTAATTTGGAAATCTCTCATATCCAGCTAGCCTTGTCGACTAAGTTATTGCTCTAGTGGATCTTCTAACATTCTGCTAAGGTGGTTCTTCATTTCAATTAATTGTGACTTCAGTTTGTTGGTCTTCTTCAAACACATTTTTGACGGTATATGGCTCCTGTCGAACTGACCCATTACTTAAACCCCACTCTTTGCTCAATATACTTCTATTTCTCCCCTCAGCTGTACCATTTTCTTGAGTTGTATAGGGTGTAATGACCTCGTGCTTTATACCTTCATCACTGAAAAATCTTGCAAAATCTCTAGAGGTATATTCACTACCAGCATCAGTTCTCAGTTTCTTTAACTTGCATCCAATTTGTTTATCGACTTGTAATTTAAACTTATGGAACTGTGTGAATACCTCACTCTTCCTTTCAATAAGGTAAATCCACATATATCTAATGAATTCATCTATGAAAGTTAGGAAATAACAATTACCTCAATTCGATCTTACTTCAAAGGGTCCACACACATCGAAGTGAACAAGCTCCAACTTTTCTCTTAACTTCATAGACAAGTCATGTTTGAATTCTTTCTTTGCCTTATTTGCTTTGCAGAATTCCTCACACACTTGACTTGGTTCCTTAACTTGAGGTAAGCTATACACCATTTTCTTCTGGTTGAGCATACCTAGACCTATGAAGTTTAGGTGTTCATACATGTGATTCCATATCCAGTTCTTGTCTTCAACATCACTCGAAGAAAGACATTGATAATCAACTGTGTTGATATCTACTTTGAAGGTTTTGTTATCTACCAATGGTGCCTTCAGGATCATCCTTCATTCACCATTATACACCTTCATCAAATTTTCTTCCGACTTCATATTATACCATTTGGCAAGTAATTGACCTATGCTTATCAAATTACTTATCATCGAAGGTACATACAATATGTTAGTAATACTGGCCTTCTTACCATTTTTTCTCACCATAACTATGTTACCTCTTTCCTCTGAAATGACATGCCTGCCATCTGCAAACTTTATCACTTTCTTGACTGATTCATCTAACTTGGTAAACTAGTTTTCATTACTAGTCATGTGATTCTTGCATCCGAAATCCAGATATGACATATTGGTTTGTTCATTTTTCGAATGAGTATTTTCCATGAGTAACATATCATTAGAGCTACATCCTCCAGCATATGCATATTTCACTTCATCATCATCTTTTGCTCTTGACTCCTTCTTTCTTCGACAATCTCAAGCATAATGATCAAACCCTTTACAGTTGTAACACTGCACCTCCTTTATGTCAACTTTCTTCCTCGAATACTTGTTGCCCGTGACTTTCTTGATTGAATCAGATTGATTCTTTGAATTCTTGCTTGACTTCTCATCATTTATAAGATTTTTCTCTGCTTTGCCTTTTCTTTTCCAGACTTATTTATGAATCTTGCTTGTAGTGCATGTTCCTCCAGTTTCTCCCTTTCTGAGTTCCTTTGCTTCAGTCTCATCTCATGAACACCTAATGAAGCTTGAAGTTCTTCCACCTTCATCTCACTCAGGTTCTTGGACTCTGCAATAGACACACCAATATAATCAAAATTTGCAGTCAGATACCTCAACACTTTCTCAATCAGTTGCAAATCAGTGATCGATTCACCACACACATCTGGTTCGTCATCAACACCAAACGCAAGAAGAATTCTGAGACTGGTACATATTCCTTCATTTGAGTCATCTCAAATTGCTTTCGCAATGTCTGAAACTTCACCATATTCAGCTTTTCATCTTCATCGTACAAGTTATTTAACTTATTCTACGATCCATTGGATGATTCT